>PVKB01008719.1:0-13683 GCA_004027205.1 Ctenodactylus gundi | reverse complement strand
TATTTCATGAATATCCACCGTCTACTTGGAGCTAAGTCTGTTGAACATGTTGTAGAGCATCCCTGTAGTGCCCGAGTTGCTCCACCACCCCACCCACAAAATCCACCGGCCCCCTCCCAAGGCGGCCACCTCCCGGTTCCCGCTCCCTCGGCCCTGAGCCGCCGTGCGTCCTCTGTGGACGTGCCCTGCCTGGATGCCCATGTCTGGAGTCACCCCCTCTGCGGCTCTCGTGTGTGGGCTCCTTCTCGCCACGTCGCGTCTCTGGTTTAGCCCTGGAGTGGCCCGCTTGCGGACTCTGTCTGCGCATGGCTGCGTGAGACCCCCCTCTACCAGCACCCTCCTGTCGCTCACGTGCTTGGTCCTGTGCGTTCGGTGTTTTTCCTCCCGGCTGTTGTGAATTCAGCTACGGGAGCGTCAGTCCCCGGCTGAGCAGTGGCCTGGTGCCTGCCGGCTGGGTCTCTCTTCCAATCCGCGGTGATGGTATGCAGCATGTGCCAGACTTCACCACAGCCCAGCAATTTTGCATCTCGTAAGCAAGGTGGCGCAACCCACTTTCTCCACCTCAGCTCCAGAGCCTGTTGTTTTTCTGTTTTGCTTTTAATTTTCTTGCAATTCTATTGCTCTGGTGTCAAGTTGTGTTTTATTCGAGCGTTGGTCTGTACGACCCTAGTGGCTGAGGTGGCTGCAAACGTCTATTGTTCGCTGCCCTGTTGCTGATTTTCTTTAGGGTAATGTCCCTCCTAGTCCTTTTTCCTATTTTATGTTTTTTTCTCTTTGTTCTGATGTGAGAGTTCTTTGCATATTCTTAATTTCTAGATCCTTATAAATAGGCAGATGATTATCAAATATTTTCCCTCACTCTTTGTGTTATCTTTTTGGCATTTTGATGGTGTCCTTTGGTGGTCACAGTGTTTGATTTTGAAGAAGTCCAGCTTACCCCTTTCTTGTGTTTGTTGCTGAGTTTTCATTGTCATATTTTAAAAACAACCGCCTGATCCAAAGTCTGAAGTATTTGATGCCCTGTTTCCTGTAAGAGGTCTCTACTTTTAGCTCTAAATTCAGGTCTACTTGGAGTTCATTTTTGTGTGTGGTTTATATGAGTTAGGGCCCCTATTTCATTCTTTAGCATGTGTTTTACAACCATCGCTACTTGTTAAAGAAATGACACTTCTCCAGTGAAGCTCTGTCACACCCAGGTTGGCTCAGTGCACAGGGCTCTTACTGCATGTGCTCTTGTGTCAGCTCATGCTTTTCGTGACTACAGCTGTGTAGTTAGTTTTAAAATTTGGACGTGTAAATTCCATAAGCATTTTGATCTGGGTCTCTCACATCAGAGAGACCATTCGATGGTTCCCCTTCTGCTTCTGACTCACTTCACTAAGCATGATATTCTCAAGTTTCTTCCATTTGCCTGCAGAAGCCTCCACGCTGTTGGACTTACAGGAACTTAAAATGAAAAACAAAGTGACCCAGGGGGGTAGGGAGGGGGAGGGAGTGAGGGGTGGGTAGGGGGAGGGACAAAAGGAGAAAGGGAAAGTCCTTGTCACCTTGATAAGATACTGATAAGATACGTATGTGCACAAAATGCTCAACTTCATTGTAAACCTTAAATTTTGTGCTTATACATATCTATAAAATGGGGGGAAAGATTTAAAAATTTTGGAAATGTAAGTTCTCCAAGTCTGTTGTTGCTTCTAAAATTGTTTTGCCTTTCAGGATCATATTAATTTGAGAACTGGTTTTCCTATTTTTAAAAACCTCAGAATCAGGATTCTGTTAAGTTGATTTATGGACTATAATGAATTATCATTCTCAGTAACCGCTCTTGGGTTTGGTGCTGCTGAGGTCACTCCGTCTGTGCGTCCAGCCATCTTTACTTTCTTCCCAGTTTGGAAGGCCTGCACCTGTGGCTTAAATGTGTTGACTGGACCAGGACGACCACGTGGGACAGACGTGGCGGAGCAGGCAGCCTTGCCTTGCCCCGAATCTCCGGGAGGAGCACTGTGTGCTTCGCGAGTATCAAGCAACAGTGGCCTTTTCAGACGCAGCCTCTGCCGGGAAGCTCCTCGCTCACACTGCAGCGTTTGATTTTCCCGCTGTCTGCCATCTTTGTATGGTTTTCAGTGAGTTTTGTTTATGGCCTGGTTAGGTTTGTTGTTTTGAGTTTTGTATCTATATTCACAAAATGTATTGGTCTGTAGTTTTTTATGTCTTTATCCGCTGTCATACATTTTAATATAGAGTACTAGCACTATTTCACTGAGTTGACATCTTAGATTCTTCTAGAAATGAACCCTAAATCGTACCACGATTTGACTAACGAAATCACCCTTGCCCTGCATAAACTGCCCAGAATCCAGCTTTGCATGCTGCCCTTCTGCTGGCGTTCTGCTAGTTGGCCAAGTCCCCTGAGTTTACTCACCTTCAATGTGGGGATTAGTATGTCGGAGTTTCCACATTGTGGTTCCCTCTTGGCTCTCTGAAGGCCTGTGACCTAGTAAATCCCACTTTTCCTATTGTCTTAATACATGATGTAATTTCTGGCATGTTAACAGCACTCAACAAGTATTATTTTTAAGCATTTATCACTAATCATGCAAATCAATGAATGGATAATTTTTAAATGAGTCTATTAATCTGAACACACAGCCAAGCAGGCTGCGGAACATATCAGAATACGTGGTGCATGCACGAGGGACACATTGTCTACAAATCAGCGTGAGTCATCCCTAGCAGTGACAACCTCATGGGCTCTTGTGGCCTTTCTTGAGCTCCCCAACTTCGGCCTAGCTTACTGTGAGTCCCACTTCACAGACGAGGCCACAGAAGACCAGCACAGACAACCCAGATGCTCTAGGCCCCCGGTTACAAGTGTCGAGCAAAGGTACACACATGTGCACACACGTGCACTCTTGCCTGAGTTGTTTTCCTGACACTTTCCTGTGCTGATGGGACCTAGTTTAACGGATTCCAACACAAACTGTGAACCAAAAACTTTCCGGATCATGCCACGCTTCATGCCAGCCATCTACCTGCACCCTCCCGTGGGTGGTGTTACCCGAGTGTGTCCTCATCCCCAGATTCGTGTCCCGAGGGCCCGGCCTCTCCTGTGAGGATCCCCAGAGACGGGCCTTCAGTAGATTCTGAAGGGAATAAACCCTCACGTGGTGGAGAGGACACTGTGTTGAGAGAAGAGAGAGCCACAGGACCCTGTCTCACGCTCTCCACTTGAGCTCAAGGGACGGACGGGCCCAGGGAGGGCACAGCAAGAGGCGGCTGGCCCCCACACCGGAAGTGAGGCCTCACCAGACACCGCCCCAGGGCACTGCGACCTCAGACCAGAGGAAAATAAATCTCTATTGCGTAAGCCACCCTTCCTGTCATCTGTCACCCCAGCCCAAGCTGACCAAGGCACGTGACTAACAAACATCTCAGACCGAACACTTTGGAAGGTGACCTCTGAACCCCGCAGGCCTACCCTAGCTCTGGCTCCCTTCTCTGTCCGTAACAGCTGTATTGTCAGTCTAGCTGCTCTGGCAGAAACTTGGAGTGAACTATGACTTTTACTTTCCGAGCCTTCCTCCTTTGCATGAGGAACCTATCAGTTAATCTTTTTATTTATTTATATTTTGAGGTGCTGAGCTGAAATCCAGGGCCTCCTACCTGCAAGGCATTTGCCCTACTGTGGAGCGACATCCCCAGGCCTTGGTAGACTCCCTTAATTCTTCCTTTTAAGGTATCCAAATGGGGCTGGAGGAATAGCTCAGCAGTTAAATGCTTGCCTCCCAAGCTCAAGGCCTTGTGTTCGATTCCCCAGCACCACATAAGCAGGATGTAGTGGTGCACGGCTGCTGCGCACCAGAGGCACCCAAGTACCTGCCAGCAGTCCCCTGCACGCAGGAAGCTGAGATAAGAGGATTGCTGCGAGCTTGAGGCCAGCCTCCATAGTGAGCTCAGGATCACCCTGGATTTCACAGAGAGACCCTGTCTAAAAATAATAAAACATAAAAGGTATCCAAATGACAACGATTTTTCACACTAAAGTATCTTCCTGTCTTGTTGGGACTGTTACCAGGCCAGTCCTGGCATGCCCCTTGGGCCGAGGGCCCTTCCTGTTCTAGCCAGTCTGCACTGCCCCAGTCCCTTGAGGAAGACTCTGAGGACAGACGTGAAGAGGCTGTGATGCTTGGCCCAGCTGGCCGTGGAAGGCGGCGACCATTCCAGCTGAGCTCCAGGGAGAGACAAGGCTGCATGGAGGTGGGGGGAGCGCGCCCGATGCGTCTCAATCCGAAGAGGAAAAGAAAGAGAAATGGTGGAAAGCAGGATCAGAGAGGGAAGGGATGGGGAGGGAGGAAGTGGAGCAGACTGCGCAAAGGGACGAGCACAGCTGTCACAGACAGAGAGGGCAGCCAGGCTAGGGTGGAAGGTCACCTCCGGAAGTGTGTGTTAGTCACCTGCCTTGGTCGGTTTGGTTTCCAGTCATTGATTTCTGCTCTGGTCTTCAGAATTCCTTGGGTTCTCTTGGTGTGGGGTTGTATGTTCTCGCTCCTCGAGTCTGGCACTGCGTCACTGGATCACTTCTTTGGGGACTGCTCGGTGTTTCCATGTGTGCGTTTATGGCAAGGAATTTCCCTCTTAGTGCTGCCTTTAGAGGCTGTGGTGAGGCGTGCTTCTGTCAGGACTTGTGTCTAGGAGCTTTTGAATTTCTCTCCTAAGCTCTTCTATGACACAGCGCTTGCTCAGTGGTGTACTATTCAGCCTCCATCGTTTGTGTAATGTCTATTTTGATTGTTGTTTATTTCTAGTTTCATTACACTGTGACCTGATAGTATATGTGAAACTACTTCTTTTTTTTGGCATTTGGTTAATCGTGTTTTGTGGGCTACAATATGGCATGTTTTGGAAGATGTTCCACGGGGAGCTGAGGAAAGAGCAAGCTCTGTTGCTGTTGGATGAAAAACTGAAGATGTCCGTTAATTCTACTTTTCTCGGTCATGATGTTGTTCAGATCTTGCATGTCTTTGTTGATTTGTTGCTGGGTTGACCTGTCTTCTTGGGAAAGTAGAGTGTTAGACGTCCCCCACTATAGTGGTGTTGGGGCCCACCTGTTCTCTGTCATGCAGTAACTTCCGTTTCATAAATGTGGGTGCTCCCTAGCTCTGTGCCTAAGTGTTACCATCCTCAGTTCCTCCCCTTAGCTCCTCCCTTCAAGAGGATAAGGGAACTGCTTTGTCTCTTTTGACTATTTTTGGCATAAAATCCATTTTGTCAGCAAAGAGTGTGGCTACCTCTGCTTGCTGTCATCCTCTTCGTGAATGAAATGTGGTTCTCCATCCTTCCACCTTCAATCCATGCTTATTTTTATGGGAAAGGAAGTTCTCTTGCAAGCAATATACGATTGGATTTTGTTTTTGTTTGTTTGGTTGGTTTGGTTTTTTTTAGTAAAATTGTGCCTTTTGATTGATGAATTGAGTCTGTTGACACTGGCAGAGGTAACTGTCCTGTCAGTATGGAGTCCTGCCATTGTCCTAAACTTCGGATGTTGCTTTCTTCCTGCTTTCCTGCTTACTTAGCTGCTCTCTCCGGTCGCCCTGCTGTACTGACGCTCCCTGTCACCACCCGGCAGACCTTTAAGAATTTTGGGTAGTTCTGGTTCAGTTGTCACAAGTTTCTTCAAGTTTTCTTTACCACGGAAGTCTTTATTTCCTTCTCATTTAAAGATTAAATTTCCAGGATGTAGGAGTCTCAGTGGGCAACTGTTTTCTTTTAGGGCTTAGAAAACTTCACTCCAAGCTCTTCTGGCTTTTAGAGTTTATGCTGAAAAGTCTGATGTTATTCTGAAAACTTTGTTGTGGTAAGTCACTTTCTATTTTTCTCTGACAGCTTTTAGGATGCTCTCTTTATCCTGGAAATCTATGACTTTTATTATGACATGTCTTGGTGACATGTCTCGGAGAGTTTCTGTTTTGGTGTATGTGCTTGGGATGCAATAGGCCTCTATCACTTCCATTACAATTTCTGATTTTAAGAACTTCTCTTACAATTTCAGTGAATAAATTCCTTGTTCCTTTGGCTTGAATTTCTGTTTATTTTATTTTTCCTGCAATCCTGTAATTCTGAGATGGAGCTTTTTTGAGATAAATCTGTCCATCAATGTCTAGTGATTTAGGGGAAGTGTCAGTGGAGTCGTGTAGCCTCTCAACAAACAGGAGCAACTGGAAATACACCTGCTCAAGAATGAAACAGGATCCCATACCTTACACCACGTACAGCATTTAGCTTCAAATAGACCTAAATTTAAAGCCAAAAAGTAAAAGCATCTTACAAGAACGTAGTGTTGGTGGTGGATACTCAGGATTTGTGGATAGGCAATAGTTTCTTGAATACGATACCAAAAGCAAAACTCCGTAAGCAACAAAGGAAAGGAAGTAAACTGGACTTCGTCAACACCGAAAGCTTTTGCCCATCGTAGGATATTGTCAAAACAGTGGAAAGAAAACACAGAAAGTTAAAAAAAATTGTAAGGTCCATATACATAAATTGTAAATTCCGTATCTCATAAGGGTCTATTGTTTAGAATATACAAATAATTTGGCATCTCAATAAAGAAAGAAGCAAAACTATAAAAATGGACAGCACGATCCAGGTAGATGCTGACATTCCACCAGCTGCACCTGGGGGCTTGCAGGACTGTGCCCTCTGGTGCCCCACCCCTGCTGCAGTCCCCTGCCTACAGCGCCGAGTCCAAACAGCTGGGCCTGACCTCCACCCACTGCTGCTATATATCGGGGGCATAGAGGTAGCTGCCCCCAGACTCCTGCCTGCACCTCAGAGTGACCCATGGGCCTAACCACCACCTATTGCTGGAAGCACCCAGAAGCCTCCAACCCTTTACGACCTGCCAGAGATGGCACAGCAGAGAAGCCTCTCTAAAACAGACCTAGTAGCACCTGTCAAATGATAAAGGGCAAACTAGGTGTCCTGAAACACAGAACCCCACTTCAGTGACACAGATAGCACATTTCACAGCCTTAAAGCAACACCCTCCACTATGAAAAAAAGAAAGAAAGAAATTACCCAAAGAGGAACCAGAGCCAGCCAAAGAAATACTCAACAGCAAGATGAGAAAGCACGAGGGCAAGATGAGAAAGCACGAGGGCAAGATGCCCCAGAAACCCCCAGCTCAGCTCCCCAAGGAAGACCCAGGTAGAACCAGAGGACGAGCCAAAATGCCTCAACTGTGAAACAAAAACAGTCACCCTGAAGGGAGAATTCGAGACAGACTCAGGCAGCAAACTACACAAAATGCTTAGAGGATACAAGACAGGTTCGGACAACCATTGACACAAAATACTGGAAGAATTCAAAAAAGATTTAACCAAGGAACTTGAGGAGGGAACACTTGCAAAACTAGCAGAACTATGGACGCTAATGCAGGATATGAATGACAAGTTCACTAAAGAATTCCAAAAACACGAAAAGATAAAAGAAGAGCATCAGGAGATGAAAATCTTCATGAAAAGTCCAGGGAACAGAACAACACAAAATGAGGAGAGAATTTCTGATTTAGAGGACAAGAAGGTAATAACGAACCAGACCGTTGACAACCATGAAATCACTCAGCGTCTACAAGGAAATGGAGCGCTACAGATCATAGAAGGCTCAAGAAACTTAATCGCAGAATAGCAGGAAGATAAGAAAAAATGGAAATCCATTCCAAAGGACTAAAACAATCTATTCACTGGAGTCATAAGAGAAAACTTCCCACACTGGAAAATGGAGTAGATATGCAAGTGGTGGAGGCACACCACACACCCACCAGATACGACCAAACCAGAAGCTGCTTGGACGCGCTATAATAAAACTCACTGAAATACAAGGCAAAGTGAGAATTCTAAAAGCTGTAAGAGAAAAAAAGCAAGTGGCACATGAAGGCAAACCTGTCAGGTTAACAGCAGACTTCTCAACATAAATTCTAAAAGCCAGAAGAGCCTGGAGTGAAGTCCTCAAAGCCCTCGAAGACAGTAACTGTGAACCAAGACTCCTGTACCCAGCAAAAATATCATTCCAAATTGACAATGACGTAGAAACTACAAACAAACCTTGAAGAAATTTAGGACAACCCAACCACCACTACACAGAGTTCCCAAAGGTCTGCTGGATAGGGAAACAGGGAACAACCACAACAAAGAACACAGTGGCAGGTTTATCCTTAATAGAGAGAACATCTAAAAAAATAGGTAAACAAAAGAGTTGAATATTCACAGGGTCACAAATGGCAGGACCTAAGACGTGCATATCAATCACAGCCCTAAATGCTAATGGCCTCAACTCACCAATCAAAAGATACACATGGGCTAGCTGGATTAAAAAACACAATCCAACCATATGTTGCTTGTAAGAGGCACATTTCAAACATGAAGATAAACACAGACTCAAAGTGAAAGGCTAGAGTTCTATACTCCACTCAGCTGGGGGGACAAAAAGCAGGGGTAGCTATACGATTTGCTGACAAAGTGGACTTTAAACCAAAAGTGACCCCAAAAGACAAAGGAAGTCACTTCATTCTTGTAAAGGACACAATTCAGCAAGAGGGGCTGACAATCATGAACATTTATGCCCTGAACAATGGTGCACCCAGCTACATCAAACAAAAGCTACTGAACTGCAAAAACCAGATAAACTGCAATGCTGTGATAGTGGGGGACTTTAATACCCCTCTCTACCAAGAAGACAGGTCAACAAAGACATAGCAGATCTGACCTACATCATAGAAGAAATGGATCTGACACACATATACAGAATTTTTAATCCAACAGAAACAGAATTCACATTTTTCTTAGCCACCCATGAAACATTCTCCAAAATAGACCACATCCTAGGTTACAAAACAAACTTGAACAGATATAAGAAAATTGGTATGATCCCATGTACCCGGTCAGATCATAGTGGAATGAAACTAGAAATAAATTACAAGATAAACAAAGACACAATGCAAATAAATGGAGAACGATCAACACTCTTCTAAACAAATATTGAGTTACAGAAGAAATCAAGGAAGAAATAAAAAAGTTCACAGAGACAAATGACAATGGCAGCACATCACAACACAACCCCTTGGACACAATGAAGGCAGGGTTAATAGGGAAAATCATTTCCATAATGCACACACACAAGAAGAACTGAGCAAGCCCAAATAAATAATCCAACCGCACAACTCAGGGCCCTAGAAAAACAAGAACAAGCCAACCCCAAAGCTAATAAAAAGGAAATAAATTGTGACGATCAGAGCAGTAATTAATGCAATAGAAACTAAAAATAGGCAAAAAATAAATAAAGGAAAAAGCTGGTTTTTGACAAGATAAATAAGATTAATAAACTCCGTGCTAAACTCACAAAAAAGGAAAGAGAAAACCTACATTAATACAATCACAAGAAAGGTGAAATTACAACAGATAACAAGGAAATCCAAAGTATTGTAAGAAATTACTTACAAATTTATACTCCAATAAATTCAAAAACCTGAGAGAAATGGATGAGTTACTAAAAATATATGAACTGAATGAAGAAGAAATTAAACACCTGAATAGGCCAATATCCACCTATGAAATCAAGGAAGTGATAAAAACTCTTCTAACCAAGAAGAGATCAGGACCTGTGAACTCTCCTCCCTCCCCGAGAATTCTACTAACGATTTAGGGAAGATTTAGTACCAATGCTCACCAAACTTTTTCAAGAAATTGAAAAGAAAATAAAATTGCTAAAATCATTTCTTGAAGCAATTCCAAAACCAAAGACCCAACCAAAAAATAAAACTGCAGGCCAATCTCCCTAATGAATATAGATGCAAAATTACACAATAAAATCCTTGCCAACAGAGTGCAGCAAATTATAAAGAAGATAGATTATGCACCATGATCAAGTGGGCTTTATCCTAACCATGCAAGGATGGTTCAACATACGCAAATCAATAAATGTAACACTCCACATTAACAGATGCAAAGGTAAAAGTCATATGATTTTCTCAATAGATGCAGAGAAAGCATGTGACAAAATCCAGCATCCATTTATGACACTGAAGAAAACAGGAATAGAGGGACCCTACCTCAACATGACTCAAGCTGTTTACAACAACCCTTTGGCCAATGTAATCCCAAGTAGAGAAAGGCAGAAAGCATTCCCACTAAATGTAGGAACAAGACAAGGTGCCACTGTCACCCTTACTGCTCAACGTAGTGCTTGAAATTTTGGCAAGAGCCATCAGGCAAGAGCAAGGAATAAAAGGAATGTAAATTGGAAGGGAGGAAGTAAAGCTATACCTGTTTGCAGGTGATGTGATACACCACACTAAAGACCCAAAAATTCCACCCAAAGACTTTTAGAACCAGTAAATAAATTCAGCAAAGTAGAAGGCTACAAAACCAATGTCCACAAATTAATAGCATTCCTCTACACCAACAATGAATTGAAGAAATTGAGAAAACAACCCTATCATAATAGCAACAACAAAAAAAATACTTAGGAATAAACATTACCAAAGAGGTGAAAGACCTATGCAAAGAAAACTAGAAAGCCCTTAAGAGAGAGATTGAAGAGGACTTTAGACAATGGAAAGACATCCCATGTTCCTGGATAGGAAGAACTAATATTGCTAAATTGGCCATATTCCCGAAGCTACTATAGAGTCAATGCAATACTGATCAAAACACCAACTACATCCTTCTCAGAACTAGAAGAAAAAACTTTAAAATTTACATGAGACCAGAAAAGACCCAGAATCTCTAAAGCAATTCTAAGTAAAAGGACAAAGCTGAAGAAATCCCAACCCCAGACTTCAAAAGTTACTACAAAGCAACACTGATTAAAACTACTTTGTACTGGTATCAAAACAGACAGGAGGACCAGTGGAACAGAACTGAGGTGACTGAAATAAACCCAAACACCTTGATCGCCTGATCTTTGACAAAGGGGCCAAAAAAATCCACTGGAGAAAATAGAGCATCTTCAACAAATAGTGCTGGGAAAACTGGATCTCCACATACAGGAGAATGAAATTAGACCCATATCTGTCACCACACACTAAAATCAGATCAAAATGGATCAAAGAACTGGACATCAAAACAGAAACACTGAACCTACTGGAAGATAAAATAGGTAAAACCCTAGAACAGGGACAGGAAAGGATTTTCTGAACAGATCACCAACTGCACAAGAAATTTCAGCAAGAATCAACAAATGGGATTACATTAAACTAAAAAGATTTTGCACAGCAAAAGAAACAATTAACAAATTGAAGATACAACCCAGAGTGAGAGAAGGTATTCACCAGTGATACTTCAGACAGAGGATTAATACCTAGAATATACAAAGAACTCAAAATCACAAAACCCGTAAAACAGCTCCATCAGAAAGTGGGCAGCTGAAATGAAGAGAAGCTCCTCAGGAGAAGCACGAACAGCCAACAAGCACCTGGAGAAGTTTTTCCCACCGGCCATCAGAGAAGTGCGAATGTAAGCAATGTTGAGTGTTGATCTCACACCTGTGAGAAGGGCCTACGGAGAGAACTCAAAAAACAATTGTTGGCGAGATTATGAAGAAAAAAAGAACTCTACTCCACTGCTGGTGGAAATGCAAGCCAGTACAACCGTTACGGAAAGCAGTCTGGAGATTCGTGAGAAAACTGAACACAGAAATTCCATTGGATCCAGCCACAGCTCGATTGGGCACGTTACCAAAAGGAATAAAGTCAACATACCAGAAAGACACATGCATATCCATGTTTATAGCACCATAACTCGTAACAGCCAAACCCTGGAGGCAATCAACCTGCCTACCCACAGAGAAATGTTTACAGATGATGTGGTACCTGTATACAATGGAATACTGTGCAGCCATGAAGAAAGACAGGTATAAAACTTTCGAAGGAAAACGGGGCAACCTTGAATGAATAGAGCTTGGTGAAATGGACTAAACACAAAAGACTGACTATAGACAGGTTTCCCTCTTACGGAATCCAGACAGTAAGGGCCAAGAAAGGCCAAAACCTTGGTGACAGGGAAGAAACGGGGCAATGGTCAGCTAGGAAAGACACGAACCCCTGAAAAAGGGGTGGGCGTAGATGCTCACCGATTCCCCCCAAGCCCCAAGTCTCTAACATGTAAGAGAATATAGAATTCATGCATGAACAATGTATATATACTTCTTCTGAGGAGCTTCTTTTCATTTCAGCTGCTCGTCCCCCCCCCCCCCCATTTTATTGATATGTATTAGTGCAAGATGGTTTACAATGAAGTTGAGGTTTTTGTGCACATATGTATCTTGTCAACACGGCAAGGACTTTCCCACTCTCCTTCTGTCCCTCCCCCTCACCTCCGCGCCCTCGCTCCCCCAACCTACCCCCCTGTTGCTCATTTTTTGATGGGGTCATTTTAGGCAGTTTTACATTTTTGAGTTCTTTGTGTATCCCAAGTATTAGTCCTTTGTCTGGAGAGTTGCTGGTGAAAATCTTCTCCCACTCTGGGCTGTCTCCTCACCTTGTTGGCTGTTTCTTTGGCTGCGCAAAAGCTCTCTAGTTTAATGTAATTCCAACTGTTGACTATTGATGAGATTTCTTGTGCAGCTGCTGATCTGCTCAGAAAAATCCTTTCCTGTCCCTATGTCTCGTAGGGTTTTACCTACTTTACCTTTCAAGGCAAGAAGATAGCAAAAACTGCATAAATAATACAATTTTTAAATTCTTGAAGCATGTACCCCTCAATGTATTGAAGTATGCGATCCATTTGAAATGTTTTTGATTACTGTATAATTTTTGATTGGTATACTTTGAAGTCAATACTGCCTTCTCCACCTCTATATTGTTCAAATTACAACGTTCAAGTAATAAAGCAAACTTTCAATAGAAAAAAAAAAACAACAAAAAAAAATACCGGAAAAGATTAAAATAGTCTTCTCTACAGAAGAAACACAAATGACCAAAATTTTTTTTAAAAAAAAAACCCATAGCACACCTAGTCACTGGGTTGGTGCAACCAGCCACTATAATGAGAAACTACCTCAATCCATCCAATAGGCCAGTAGAAAAATGTGAAGCAAAACAGAAAAACAACAGGCTCTGGAGCTGAGGTGGAGAAAGTGGGTTGCGCCACCTTGCTTACGAGATGCAAAATTGCTGGGCTGTGGTGAAGTCTGGCACATGCTGCATACCATCACCGCGGATTGGAAGAGAGACCCAGCCGGCAGGCACCAGGCCACTGCTCAGCCGGGGACTGACGCTCCCGTAGCTGAATTCACAACAGCCGGGAGGAAAAACACCGAACGCACAGGACCAAGCACGTGAGCGACAGGAGGGTGCTGGTAGAGGGGGGTCTCACGCAGCCATGCGCAGACAGAGTCCACAAGCAGGCCACTCCAGGGATAAACCAGAGACGCGACGTGGCGAGAAGGAGCCCACACACGAGAGCCGCAGAGGGGGTGACTCCAGACACGGGCATCCAGGCAGGGCACGTCCACAGAGGACGCACGGCGGCTCAGGGCCGAGGGAGCGGGAACCGGGAGGTGGCCGCCTTGGGAGGGGGCCGGTGGATTTTGTGGGTGGGGTGGTGGAGCAACTCGGGCACTACAGGGATGCTCTACAACATGTTCAACAGACTTAGCTCCAAGTAGACGGTGGATATTCATGAAATA
>PVKB01008718.1:0-13688 GCA_004027205.1 Ctenodactylus gundi | reverse complement strand
AAAAAAAAAAAAAAAGTCCTATAACGTGAACAAATTGTGTTAGTGTCAGGAATCAGGAACCTTCCCACCAAGAACCCGGGCTCAGAGAGCTGCTCTGTCGCTTGCTGCTAAACCCCCGCTGTGCTAATGCACCTCACAGACCTCTCCTCGCGTTCCCTCTGTCATTGCACTGCATTGCTTTCTTCATTTAGCATGCCAGTATTTCTTCAGAGTCTTCATTTTTTATAACACCTTCATAATTATCACAAAAACGGCCTTTGTAATAACTAGAGTAGTATACTGTGGAGTTAAGATTCTTACGGACTCGTTTTTAAATGTGGCAAGTTCCTTTTTTTTTTGAGACAGGGTCTCACTCTGCAGCCCAGGCTGGTCCTGAACTGATTGTGGAGATCAGGCTGGCCTTGGACTCTCATCAATTCTCCTGCCTCAGCCTCCTGAGTGCTGGGATCACAGGCCTGCGCCGCCACACCCTGCTTAGTAGCAAACATATTTTGACTTCTCTTGAATTATTTCTGAAGAATTTTTTTTCCTCTTTGATAGCTGTGTGAAACTTGTGACTGAAAGATAACCACCTGTCACTGTTTGGTGTTGTATTTCTCCATATCTCGTATTCCGTGTACGTGCACAGCACAGGCAGTTGTAGTGAGATCACTTGTGGCAGCCTTGTGCAGACTTACTATGTCCGGCTGAGGACATGGTGGTCAGATCACTCACAATGTGCGATCACCATACTCCTCCCACAGAAAAAGTGACCGCATTTTTGTCCTCTAGTCTTCAAAGATCAATATGGCTACTTGGCAGTTTCACATGTTACTTTTGTTTGTTCTAAACGTAGATGTGTCCTGTGCAGCTGCCATTTTCCTAGTTCTTAGAAATCTCTCCAGGTCACCTGATGCAGATCTGCCTCCTCCTGCTTCAGGATAAATTTCTTGAAGTAGAATTGTAGAACTATGAAGATACTTAGATCATGTATTTTTAAGTTTTTCTTCATGTCCCCCAGTTTTTTTCTCTATGCTCTGGGTTGGAATTATTCACTAGAATTATAATGTGAGTCACCTTGTGAATTTAAAATATTCTAGTAGTCCATTAATAAAGTGAAAAAACATGGACTGAGGTTAAAGTGCTTGCCTAGCACATGCAAGGTCCTGGATTTAATTCCCCAGAACCAAGTGAGCCAGACATGGTATCACACAACTGGAATTCTAGCACTTGGGAGGCTGAGGCAGGAGGATTGCCATGAGTTCCAGGCCAGCCTGGGCTACGTGGTGAATTCAGGACCAGCCTAGACTACAGAGCAAGACTCTGTCTTAAAAAAAAGAAGTAAAAAAAAAAAAAAGACATTGATTTTAACAGCATGGATAATCAAATAAATCTAAAATAGTATCTTTTAAATATGAAAATTACTGAGATATTTAAAATTCCATTTTTTTTTTCTGCCTGAAAGTGCAAAGTGTGCTCTGTTTTCCCAAGAAAGTGTACAGAGCAGATCGTGATGCTCTCTGGAGGTGCAGCTTGGCTTACGATCGGATAACGTTATTATAGCGTCAACACCAGATTTGTCTGAGTTTACTTCTTGAGCATTTGGGAGTGCCTACTACTGGACATGGGGAGTCTTTCTTTCCTCAGGAAGTAGACAATGTATTGTCACTGGTTTTGATCCTGAGTAGCTTGGGCAGTGACGCCTAAGGCACCGACCTCTCAAGCATGAGCAAGTACACCAGGGAAAGTTTCAGCCTCACATTTAACACACAAGGATAATAGGCGCTTTATCTGCATCATTTTATCTAGTCCTCTTGCTGCTACGATGAAATAGTAGGTGCTGAGCCACAGAGAGGTTTAGTTACTTCCTCTGACTTTTACAGTTCACCAGCCACAAAACTAGGCACCAGATATTCCAGAGCACTGTAATCTCTCTACCTAACAGCAACAGGCAGCAACTCAAGGGCGCAGGGGCAGCATTGTCTTGTCTCTTGGAGTGTGGCCTGTGCTGAGGCGATTGTGGCTGTCCTCTGTTCAACAGCACAGTCGTGAGGAAGGCCCGCCTGTGCGGCAGTCGGCTCCGAAGCCAGGCAGTGAGGAGACTGTGGTAAGGACGCGTGCCTTGTGTTTTGTCAGTTGATACCTGCGCATACTCTGACTGCTTATTTGTGTGTGTGTGTTGTCATTATTTCTTTGGACTAAAACCAATATGCAAGAATAGAAGAGATCTGAAGGTGAATTGTTTTTGCTCTCAAATGAAAGCCCTTGTGTTGAAGCCAGGCTTGGTTATGGGGTGGCAGGAGGGGTTGGATGGTCGTATGTCTACCCATGCCATAGAGGGAAGCTGCGGTAGGCACACTGCCAGGAGCACACAGAGCCAGCGTCCTTTGCCCTGGCAGCATAGAGAATGATGGAGAGTGGAAGGTTGGTGGAAACTACAAGCAGGGATCAGTGAATATATAGCTTGAAACGTTTATTAGACGAGATCGGGCACATTCCGAGTGGTATAGCCGTAGACATTAAAACATTCATGTAAGTAATGTTATCAGTCTGTGGAATGTCCGCGGTGAGAGGGCTCAGCTGCACACTGTGACAGTGCAGGCGGTGTGGACGCTGGGCGGTAGGTGTGGACACCGGGCGGTAGGGATGTCCGTGGTAAGAGGGCTTGGTTGCACACCCTGACAATGCAGGCAGGCTGTGCTTTTGCTAGGCAAGTGCTTAACCACTCTGCCATTTCTCCAGTCCATATTTTTTTTAAAAAAAACCTATCTCAGTTTTTTGGAAGAATCAGTGAGGGGCCACTGAGTGGAATCCTACGTGGCCACCATCTTATCCGGAAATCCTGATTTTATTTATTTATTTATTTATTTATGTACTTTTGAGTTGCCAGAGGTAGAATCCAGGGCCTCTCCCAGCCCTTTGCATTTTGAAAGACAAGGACCGCAGAATTGCCCAGTTGCAGGTGCCTCGCTGGGCTCAAACTTTTAATCTTCCTGCTTCCGTCTCTCAGCCACATTTTCAGTTTGTTACATGTAACATCATAAAATTGTACATGTTAATGTGGTACAATATGATTTTGATGTGTGTATGTATTATACAATACTTCTGGTTAAACATGTTTATGTCCTCAAACATTTTTCACTTACGTTGAATCCTTCTAGTTCTCTTAAATGTACAGTATCTTTCTTTCTAGAAGAGTATGTCTTATAAGATTGTAAAGATTGGTTATGTCATGTTATATATACATTTTGAAATTAGGAACATCAAATGATCTTAGAAAACATAAATTTCTAAAGTATTTGCAGTGTTCAAGCTTTTGATTACATTTTTAGGCGGTATTTTTCCTCTAGGAAATTGAAAAGGAAGACTGAGTTAGAGAATGCAAGAGCTAATGAATATTCTGCCAGTTTTGAAGATGATTTTGAAGTATGTGTAACTTATTTTTTTCTCAGCTTAAAAAATTTATTTAAAAAATCTTCTCAGTGGTTATTTAATAACGCTTTTCAGTTTTTATTACTGTTAATATTCATTGTCTGGTAAGTTTTTATTTACATCTAGCTTTTATTCCATAATGTTTGCTATGCTTCTACTATTGTTTGCCAATATGATTAAATGATTTTATGATTTTACCTTTATTTAATATATACCTGTGTCTGAGTGTACTCAAACGTGCACTTTCATATTTCCAGTACTATAATTTTCAAATTACTAGTGGTTCTTAGTTTGTCTTACTGTAGATTTTGTTACTCATTTTTAGAAAAGCAATTGCAGAATTATATACAGATACATTATTACTATTGTTATTATTATTATTACTATTTAGAATAATAGGTCTTTATTTAGAAATAAAGGATAGAGGAGTAAAAGCTCCCAATATCCAGGTGGAGGATAGTTCCCCCAGATTTATTATTGAGTAGCATTAAGATCAGTGAACTATAAAATCTGTCTTACTAAGGCTACCAACTCTCTTATAAATTATAATGTGTAGCCAGCCTGTGTTCCCAGCATTTTGGGAGACTTCGGGAGAATTGCATGTTTGAGTTCTGACTGGGCACCTTCACAGAGACCCTATCTAGAAATCAAGAAAATAGAAGGGACTGCGGATATAGCTCAGTGGTAGGACCAGTTCAGGCCCCAGTACCCTCCCGCATGCACAGAGACACACGCACGTGCGCACACACACGCACACACACCAGTCATTCGATAGAACTGTTGCTCAACTCTTCTGTGGTAAAGACAAATGGCTTGCGTTTGTTGCTACTGCTGCTTGTAGGACTGCGAGGATGACTGAGGTGTGTGATGGCGACGATGACAGCTTCGGTGAGTCAGAATCCAAAGGACAACCTGACTCCTTCCCTCCGGTCTGCAAGAGGGAAGTACAAGAAGTCCAAAAGGCCATAAATGCCCTGAACAAAAGGGTCAGCGAGTTGTCTTCCAAACTGTTTCGGAAGCCAGGTTGTACCGAGTGTGACCGGAACTCAAGGGCAAGTACGTATGTGAGTGCCGATCACTGGTCTCTGTGCTCTTGGAAACACCCACGTGACGTCTGCTGTGAGTGAGTCCTGCTGACCGGGTGGGCAGACAGCCAGGCATCTCACGTATCGAGGAGGCACGTGAGAGGCCCTTGGCGCGGGAATTCTGTATGCTAGGTGTCATCTCGTAGGCACAGATTGACTCAGTTGACCGCACGGCGCTGAGGTCTGAGGGTGGTCAGGAGCCTGCCAGTCGTGGCCCTCGGAGCGCGTCTTACTTGTTTTGCCTGTGAGCATACCTGCCTGTTCTTCTGATAGTGCTCCATCCTGAGTGTCCAGGAAAATGTCGTGAGGCTGGTCCGAGGCTCAGAGCCACTGGCAGAAGGGCCCTTGGGTCAGAACTCTTGAATTAGAGGTGTGCCCCCTTGGCAAGGTGGGCAGCAGTGAAGTTTATGAAGGCAAGAGCACGCTGAGTGCCACCAACAGTGTGGTATGGCATCCCCTCAGAAAGGGGTGTGTTTGAATTTAAATCCCTTCTTCCCAGATTTTAGGCATGTCTCATAATTTATTCCATTATCATTGTATGCCCAGGATGCTGTCCCTATGTAGGAACCTTTAGCGAGCTCCAGGAAATCGACAGGCATGGGGGTCCTAGTTGGGATTTCCCTTATCGTGACCACTACTTCCCGGCCTTATGGTAGGTCCTAGGGGGTTGGGCTTGGCCCTGGGATGTTGCTAGGATCCAGTGAGCTCAGGGGAGTGATGAGCAAAGGGAGGGGCCCTGCAGCAAGTGGAAGAGAAAGGGCCCGTGGCCCCCAGTTATGCTGCTTGTATTAGCATCACTACGCCTGTGTTTTGGGTTTATTACTAATTAAGATAAGGCGACTTGAACACATGTCGACACTCTCACAAGACAGTTGGTCTGGTAACTCTAGACTCTGTTCCTCTGCCTCTGACAGGTAGGTAACAAGTACTGTGTGCATACCCTGGATCAAGGGGTGATTTGGGTCTCCAGGTGGGGTGGGAGGATGTTTCATTGCACTAGTCAGGATAGCATACAGTTTACATCTTAAGAATTGCTTTTTTCAGGAATTTCCCATTTAGGACTTTTAGATCTTGACTGACTGGGTAACCAAAACCTCCAAAAATGAAACAGTCGTTAAGTGTATGGGGGGTGGGGGGACTGCTGCATAATCTTGATCTATTTTGCAGGGTGAGTGGCATGGGATCAGAGGCCTGCACCCTATATACATCCTCACATATTTCTCAAAATGTTTTTCTTGTGTATGTGTTTTGTGAGGCAGGATCTCACACTAGCTCAGGCTGGGCTCAGACTTGCTGCGTAGCCCAGGCTGGTCTTTAATTTGCAGTTTCGCCACTTCGGCTTCCTGTGTCTGGTATCGCACCACCGCCCTGGCTTAGGACTCTCAAGAGTGTGATTGGCACAGACGGTGGATGGTCAGTAAAATCTGCCTGGTGCCTGAGGCTTTCCATAAGCAGCAGGACTAGGCTTCTTAGACACCCATGGAAGATGTTTACCGTTGTTACCAGTTTCCAGAGCACAGCTTATACTATGGTTATTGTACATGCTTCTAATTTTTCACTCTGGAGATTTCTTTTTTTGCCTCAAAGCAGTGTTTAATTGTCACAAATATAGCTAAAAGTAGTTTTTTCCTTGTATAGATCCAAAGAGAACCCGTTCCAGAGCCCCTGTGTGTGGGATTTTTGTGGATTTTGCAACAGCCTCACACCATCAAAGGAGTCAGACTCAGGCCCTTGAGCAAAAGTATGTGTATCGGGGAGTTTCCCAAAGGGATTATGAGATTTTATATACTCCTGCCTCAGCCTCTTGAGTACTGGGATGACTGGTGTACGCCATCACTCCCAGCTTTATACCCAGGGCCTGGCACGCACTAGGCAAGAGCTCTAACCACTGGGCCACACCCCTGGCTCAAATCACAGTCCTTTGAATTTATTTTATTCAAGAAAACATTCAACTTCATTTTGCTACTTCCACCTCTTTCAATGTGCCTCAAAACTTTCATTAGCAATGTAAAAACTCCATATGTGGCTAAGCCCGGGACTCAGGTTGCACTTGGTCGACCTTCTGCGTGCCCGGTTCTTTGGGGTTCCTCCAAGGGTCCTGGGGCTCTGAAGCCTCCGTCAGCCTGTGAGTAGCCTGACGCAGGCAGATATGCAGAGTTGCCCGGCAACAGAGAGCTCCAGAATTGGGCACGCCATTTGGAGTCCACGTGCACTTACTGGGCGCCTACTGCGTACTGCGTACTCAGCAAGGAATGGGAGGGAGGTGGAAAGGAGCGTGTCCACACGCTTTGGTCTGGACCTGCGCTGCTCACACTGTGAGCCCCTCACCAGCAGCATGTGCATCCTCTGGGGCCGGTGAGAAGTGCCCAGTGGGCGTCGGAGCCTGAGCTTGGACAAGATCCCCCAGCAAGGAGTTTGGGACTGCTCTGTGTCGGTGTGTGTCCAGAGCCATAACTGGGGTCCAGGCCTGGCACTTGGCACCGGAACAGGGAGTGGTTGGTCAGGAGATGTTCCGAAACGCTGGGCCTGCTCGTGCAGGCCTATAGGCCCAGCGCTCAGAGAGGCTGAGGCAGGAGGGTGGCGAATGGGAGCCCAGTCTGGGCAAATTAGTGACTTAGTGAGACTTTGTTTTGAAACCAAAGAATAAAAAGTCCACTGGGATGTATCTCAAAGGCCCTGGGCTCAGTTCCCAACAGATACCACACACACACACACACACACACACACACACACACACACACACACATGCCCCACTCTCTCCAGGGAAAGCCGGTTCTGGTGACCATCGAGGGCAGCCCCGGGCTAGCTCAGAGCCAGCTGGGCAGGACTTGACTGGAGCTACCAGGAGGAATGTACAGCCTGAGCTGTCTGAATGCCCCTCCTGTCCCCCGTCTCCCCGGGACTTGGGGCTGGTCCCACAAGCTCACAGCAGCACTCAGCTGTCAGGCAGTCAGGTCCCCAAGAGGCCAGGAAGACTGTTCCCACCCTCGCCCTGCAGGGACCTGCTGCCCCTGGGGTGGGGCTCTGGAGTCCGGAGCTGGAGCTGGACGTGAGGACCTCTCCACCACGAGGTGGCTGGAGACGTCAGCGCCAGCGGCCAGGTCCTTGACACTAAGGGGTTGCCTGGCCCCGTCTGTTGGGGACCTGTGCACTGGGGAGGCAGGGAGCCACTTCCTGTCACCTGGGAGTCTCCAACTACAAAAAGTTTGCCTGGAGTCTTGAGTCTGGGCACGCAACCTATGATCTATCTTTCCTTCCTCTCTTTCTTCCTTTGCTTTCTTTCATCAGTACAGCCCAGGGCCTTCTTTGGAGACAGGTCTTGCCAAGTCCCTGAGTGGCCCAGGCTGGGCTCGGCCTTGCCACCCTCCTGCTCGCAGAGAGCCTGGATCCCTGATTGCAGGCCTGCCCATGGGGGTCCTGGCTGGCAGTGCATTCCAGTGGTGTGCCCAGGATGTCCTCAGACCCGTCCAACAGGGAGGCCCTGTTGCGCTGGGGGTGCGTCCCCTTAGCCAGTCCCCCGCAGCCAGTAACCCCGGGCCCACCCTCCAGGCCCCACCCTGCTGGCCTGTGAACTGGGGAACCCTGCTCCCCCAGGCCCACCCCTGCGCCCCAAGGCGCTGTTGGACGCAATGATGAAGAAATAAATAGGAAGCTGCAGAAGCAGCCTGCGCCTCTAAGACACCCAGGGCAGCCGGCTCGCATGAGGAGTCCCGCCAGAGAGCGAGCAGTGCGGGCACGCGCCTGGCCTTGGGGCTGCGGGGCTCGGGGAGACCTCGTCTCCAGAGAGAGGATGTGGAGGGGTCACTGGGCCTGGAGCCAGCCGGCGCTCCCCGGGGAGGAGGGGGGAGAGACAGGGAAGCGGGCGTGGGGGTGCACGCACGCTGTGGTCCCAGGACTCTGGGAGGCTGAGGCCGGAGAATGGCAAGGTGGAGCCCCGCCTGTGTGATTGAGGACTCGCAGGACCTCGTCTCCACAGAGAAAGGGCTGCTGGAAGGGGCTCCGGGCACAGTGAAGCCAACAGTAAAAGGAGATGAAATCAGACTCTCGTGGTGGGGCGTCCGGAGGACCGGCCGGGGTCGCACGGGTCTGGGATTTGTGAGGTGTGGAGGGGCAGATCGCCCGTCCGGCATGGGCCTGAATGGCAAGGGCGTGGGCACGGGCCCCGCTCCCTCCCCCACCATGCGCCCTTCTCTGTCCGCATTCTCTAGAGGCCTCAGGTGGCACCACTTGGTCCATGAGCATCCCAGGAGGGAAGAGTTTAGGGAGGCAAAACAGTTCAGCTGGAAAGAATGGGTGCACCCATAGGAAACACACTCCGAAGCCAGGCCCAGGCGTGCAAATCGCGAATCCCAGCACTCTGGGAGGCTGACTGAGCCCGGAGGATTGCAAGTTCTAGCCCAGCCTGGACAATTTACCAACTTAGTGAGACCCTGTCTCAAAATAAAGAAATAAATACCTTTAAAAAACCAACTTGCAGAATTTCTCAGAGCCTTAATGTGCTCAGTAGCGTGAAAGCTGACGGGCAAGCCAAGGAAAGAGTATCAATAGGACATTTGTTTACTCTCCTTCAAGGACCTTCCAGCCCTAATTCCCCTGGATCTCTAACTGCTGAGGCACAAGAGGCTCCAGCACAGGTAGAAGGAGCTATTGAGCAGCAAACCATTACCTACATTGATTATTCCAAACCTTGGCGTGTTTGTGTTTTACCCACTACACGTACACCCACGTGGTAGGGGACACAGCAAATTCTGCTGAGCCGCGTAAAGCCACCTGCCAGCCAGGGACCGGAGACAAGCAGTGGCTTTCGCCCAGAACAGCGACCTCCGCTCCAGAGCAGTAGAGAGGTGGCCTCCCTTCGCCTAGAGGTGCTATGAATGCGTGTCCGCTCTGGCCCTACCGCATCTCTATGGCAGCCCTTTCCGCCGAACGGGACGCGCCGGAAATGAGCTCTAGCCCTGACGCGGAGCTACCTTTGCCGCTCGGTCTCGAGAAGACTGTCTGGTGGAGGACAGTCTGGCTTCGTTCCACAGGCGCTGGGGACTCCAGAGCAGTGAGTGTCGCGCGGCGCAGGGGAGACTGAACAGCGATGCCGGTCCTGAACCCCGGAAGAGGACGGCGGGGTTGGATCTCAGGAGTCCGCGAACCCCCCTGGATTTGGGGGAGCCTTGGCGGAGTGACAGAAGGGGGTGTGATGGCCGAAAAGCCGCCTTAGAGGAGGTTAACGGGATTTGAAAAGGGGGATCCCCAGGAGCCACTTTGAGGGCAGTTAGCCAGTTTTCCAAGAGACTGGAGCTTAGGGGATTTGTGGGGCACGGGAAGGGCTCTGAAGGGGACGCCTTGAAGGGTTGCTGAGCGGGGGACCGGCTTGGGAGAAAGGGAGATAGGGCGAGGTTGACGAATAGTGCTGGAGATGGAGGCGCAAGACGACCCAAGGAGGGAGCGGGGAGACACTGGGCCATTAGAAAGTGATCTGACCCTAAGTAGTTGCTAAGTAATTGTTTGCTGAGACAACAGGCGGGTGATTGGTTGTGGGGAACCCTCAGGATGAGCGATATCATGGAGAAGTGAGAGGAAGAATGTTTTGGGAACATTTTACATCGGGTTCCTCTGTGAGCAAACCCCGTACTGGTAGAGAGTCCTGTACCTGCACTTTGAAGACCTAATATTTGGTAACAACTCTATACTTGCACAGTCGAGTTTCAGACTTAGATCTTGGTCTTAAGATGATTTCGATAATTGCCTTTTTTTTGGTACTGGAAATGGAGCTCAGAGCATTCACTCTGAGCTATATCCCTAGCCCATTTTTTGTTTTTTTTGTTTTGAGGTAGGGTCTCACAAAGTTGCTAAGTTGACCAGGCTGGGTTTGAAGTGGTGATCCTCCTGCTTGCACCTACCATGGTGCTAGGATTATTGGTCTGGGCCACCTTACCAGCTGATAATTTGTCCTTCTTCTTCCTCCTCTTCTTTTCTTCCTTCTTCTTTCTTTTTGTTCATAGAGTCTTGCTGTGTAGTCCAGGTTGGTCCTAAACTGACTTTGTAGCCCAGGCTGGCCTCCAACTCACAGTAATCCTCCTGCCCCAGCCTTCTGAGTGCGAGGATTACTGACATGCACCGATGCACCTAGTTGTTAGATGGTGCTGGCATCAAAATGGAGCACTCCACTTCCTAGGCAATCGCTCTAATCACTGAGCTACACCTGTAACATTTGTCTTCATACTTTTCTAAGAGCTGAAATGTTTAGCCATACCTGATGGCACAGGCCTGTAATCACAGCCTGGGGGTTGAGGCTGGAGGATCACAAGTTTGATCCCAGCCTAGGCAATTTCATGATTAGGTGAGATTGTGTCACAAAATCAAAAATTAAAAAAAAGATTTGAGTTCAACATCAGTACTACAAAAAAGAGCTAAAATTTATGTAGCATTTATTATGCATCGGAGAGTCTATTTTTTTTTTTGAGATAGGGTCTCGCTTTAGTCCAGGGTGGTCCTGAACTCTCTATGTAGCCCAGGCTGGCCTTAACTGAGAGTAATTCTACCTCAGCCTCCCAAGTGCCGGGATTGTAGGTTTGCACCATTTGATATTCTAAATTCTTTACATTTGTAAACTTATTTTGCTTGCCTTTATTATTTTGTTGCTTACTTTTTTCTTTTAAGCCAACGATGTTATGAAATTGAACTGTGTGCACTTGCCACATTATTAGTGATGTTTAAGCTGTCTGTGATCTATCGGAAACATTTAAGTCATAATGCAGTTTAATTGTAGAATGACATTTTGCATTTTATTGTAGTTGGAATGCTGTTTATGAGAGAGAACTACAAACTTTCCAAGAGTATGGAGATACAGGAGAAATCTGGTGAGTTGTTAAAACTGTGATACAGGGCAGGAGGAATGGCACAGAGGTTAAAGCGCTTGCCTTGCAAGCTCAAGGCCCTGAGTTCAATTCCCCTGAACCACATAAAAACTGGGTGTGGTGGCGCATGCCTGTAATCCCAGCACTTGGGAGGCTGAGGCAGAAGTGTTGCTGTGAATCCAAGGCCGGCCTGAGCTCCATAGTGAGTGCAGGAACAACCTGGGCCACAGAGTGAGACGCTGTCTCAAAAAAAAAAAAAAAAAAAGAAAGAAAACCTATGATACAGAAGATTGTATTGGATGTATGTGTGCACTGTATCAATAAGCCTAAAAATCTTGAAATCTTGGGAACTTTGGGTTGAGTTGACTTAAGTGGACAGAATTAAAATATCTCTGTGTCTTCTTACTTAATGACCCACATTTAAATTAATCAGAATACTAGGAAATTATTTTCATTTTATAGGGTTTTTTTTTTTTGAGACAGGATCTCATTCTGTAGTCTAGGCTAGCCTTGAGCTCATGTCAGTCCTCCTGCTTCAGCCTCCTGAGCGCTGGGTTTACAGGCTTGTACCACCATTCCCAGCTTATGTCATTTTTCAATAAGCAATACAATTTTGAGTCATCAACATGTACTGATGTCTAAGACAGCCTTTGTTGGTGTAGTATTTTCAAATGGTAATGCTAAGGTAGGGAAATATTAATAAATAGCATAAATAAATGACATACCTTATCTATTTCATTCTGTTTTTTGGTGATGTTCTCTCATAAATAACCTTAGAGATAAAACTTAAGTCAGGCTGTCCATCCTGCAGCCACTGGGTTTTTTTGCCCTTGATTTTTAAGATGTTATATGAAAGGGCAACCGCCTTTGGATCCTCCTTCGAGTTAGCAGAAGCTTTTCCTACTCTGCCCTTGATTCATAAACAAAGCACCTTCCTTGCCAAAATAAAAAAGTTACAATGAAGCAATTTTTTTTTTTTTCTTGTACAGGGTTTGGACCCAAGGCCTTCAACCTGAGCTGTGTCTCAAGCCCATTTTTGAGTCTTTATTGTGGGATAGAATCTCACCATGCTCCCTGGGCTGGGTTCAAACTTGGAATCCTCCTGCCTCAGCTTCCCAGAGTGCTGGAATTATAGATGTGTGCCACATATTAAGCAGAAAAGGATGTTTTATTAATTTTCTTGCAGTCTTTCTCTGTCTTGAACTCATTATGTCTACCTCATTTCTCCCAAGTGCTGGGATTACAGGTGTGCGCCACCATGTCTAGGGACATGAACATTATTTATTTATTTATTTATTTATTTTAAAGACAGGGTCTCTCTCTAGTCCAGGCTAGCCTTGGACCTGCCTCAGCCTCCCTAGTGCGGGGATTATAGGCATGTACCACCAGGCTTGGCTTTATGTGGTGCTGGCAAATCGAACTCAGGGCCTTGTGCTTGCTAGGCAAGCACTTTACCTCTGTGCCATCTCTCTGGCCCCACCTGTGTGCCGTTTCTCCAGCCCTGACATGAACATTTTAAATGGAAGTTTTAGTACTTGCATACAATAGTTATATTGTATAGTTTATTTTGATGTGGCCTGTCACAACAAGTTCTCTTCACTTAAGAAGGGCAAAATGGGTGTGGCAGCGTACACATGACTAATCCCAGCACTTGAGAGGCTTGGGCAGGAGGATTGCTCTGAGTTCGAGGCCAGCCTGAGCTGCAAAGTGAGTTCAGGGTCAGTGTGGACTACAGAGTGAGAGGCTGTGTTTTAAAAAAAAAAAAAAACGGTAAAAAAAAAAACCCCTCCTGTGTCTTGCAAGTTGGACACAGCTGGCTTTAGCTGTTGCAAATACTGCTGCTCACTTTGAAAAAAACATAACTGGGCATAAACATCTTAAGTGGAATATAGTGGAAACTTGTTCTGTTATTGGTAACTGATTTTATTTCCAACAGATTTGGGGAAGAAAGTGTGATCCGACTAATAAGGTGGATGCAGAGGCACAGACTCCATCGGGTGCTTCAGTGCTTGATATTGGAACTGGAAATGGCGTTTTCCTGGTTGAACTGGTTGGTAGTTTTAATATTTATGTGCTTGAGCCAAGTTTTTGAGCCAACTTTTTTTTTTTTTTTTTTTTTTTTTTTTTTTAAGATGAGGGCTTATTGGTTGTCCAGGCTGGTATTGAACTCAGGTAACCCAGGTTGGCCTTGAACTCACAGCAGTCCTCCTGCTTCAACTTTCTGAGTGCTACAATTATAGATGTGTGCTACTATGTCTGGCTAATCTTTGTGTGGTGCTGGGGGATCAATCCCAGGGCCTTGTATATATTAGACAAGTGCCTTAACCACTGAGCTATATCC
>PVKB01008717.1:0-13683 GCA_004027205.1 Ctenodactylus gundi | reverse complement strand
CCGCCGCCGCCGCCGCCGCCCTGGGCATGATCCACTGAGGCGGGAGCGAGAGGGGGGCTGCCTCAGCCCTGGGTCCAGCCCCTCTCCCGCGCCGCGCCCGCGCCCGCCGCTTTAAGCGCTTCTCCTCCTTCCCCTTCGTCCTAACATGGCGCCCGAGCGCTACCACAGCAACGTTCTAGAACCGCTGACGCTACCACGCACGTAGTGCGTGCGCCTGCGCACCAGCCTCCTGGCGCAGCGCAAGCCTCACGGGAAACGTAGTTCTTTACTTAATCTTGGGACCTATAGTTCAACTCCGATCCTTTTAAGCGGCCGTGATGGGTGTGGTTGTGATGGTTGGGAGCGGTCTGGGAGGATCTAAGCGGGGAGCTTTCCCTCGGGCAGGGACGCCCTCTTGACCTGCGCAGGCGGTGTTGCGCCGAGGACGCGGGATTGAGCACTCGCCCGCGAGGAGCCGCTTCCGGCGCTTTCGGAGGACCAACCTTTCTCACCGCCTGACGAGGCACTTGCTGGAGCCGGGGTTCCCACGCTCGCGTCCCTTGTTGCCCTGGGCACACCGCTGCGGGCTGGTCAGGTTGGTGCCTGAAGATTTGACAAGTCACTCAGCCCCCTCGTGGCTCTACTGACAAAAGTGGCAACAGTGCCTACTTCCTAGGCGTATGTACTGTGGGCCCAAAGGTGTTGCTAGGTCTCTGTGTGTGTGATCCTGGAGACCGAACCTTCACACTGAGCTACATCTTTAGTCCTTGCCTTTTGTTTTTTCTGTTTCTTTTTCAAAATTATCCTTTTTTTTTTTTAGTATGTATTTGAGATACACCCTACCCATATTATTTAAAATTTTGAGATAGGGTCTCACTAGCTTGTTCAATTTGGGCTCGAATTTGCCATCTTCCTGCCTCAGCCTCCCAGAGTTCAGAGATTCTAAACCTGTGTCCCAGGCCCTGGCTTCCCTTGTTCCCTGACAGACTGGATCCCACAGAGATGGAGCTCTTGTGACACCTTTTCAGAGGCTCTCAACAAATATTCATTGAATGACTAAATTTGCATAATAAGGGCATGATGATAATGAATTATGGAACGTGAGCTTTTTAACAACCGGTGCCCTGGAATCCCTTGACAAAGCCCTCCATTACCACTGGAATTTTTTGTTTGTTTGTTTTCGTTTTTTTGAGACAGAGTCTTGCTCTGCAGTCCAGGCTGGTCCTGAACTCTCTATGGAGCCCACGCTGGCCTTGGACTCACAGCAATCCTCCTGCCTCAGCCTCCCAATCGCTGGGGTTACAGGCGTGCACCACCACCCCGGGTTTATGTGGTACTGGGGAATCTAACTCCGGCACTTAGCACTTGCTAGGCAAACACTTAAACTGCTGAGCCATTCCTCCAAGGCCCTGCCATTGGAATTTTACTAAACACTGATTTGGCCACAATTTCCTAACGGCTTTTCCAGCACTCAGTCTGCCTCTTGGGTGGACTTGGAATTCCTTTCTCCCTTGACCCTAGGGAAATATGTGTTCCCTCTTCAAATTACAGTATGCTCAACATTCCAAAATACCAGGCAGAAGAGTAGGTGGGGAGGATCAGATGAAGAGGGAAAAATACTTGCACCAAAGCTGTAAATACACTTCTCTGTACCTGTCAATCTTCTCAGGAAGTCTGACAGCGTATTTCCTTATTGTGGGGCTGAGGACTGAACCCTGAGCCTTACCACTGAGCTACAGCCTGAGCACTTTTTTTTTTTTTGAAGTCAATATCTTGCCAAGTTGCTAAGTTTCCCACCCTGGACTTGAACTGGCTCTCCTCCTGCCTCAGCCTCCCTGAGTGTCAGGGTTACAGGCGCGCCATCCCACGCAGCTATTGATTTCTTCCTTTTTCACAGAACAAGAAGGATGAGCTGCTCTGTGGCTAATGGCTTAGCATGGGAAAAGCACGGGAACTAACCTGTGCTGTCTGCCTCATGTGGTTATTAAGCGCTGGACATGAGGCAGCTGGGCCCTGTGGTGCAGGCCTGGAATCCCAGGACTCTGGCAGGCTGAGGCAGGAGGACAGGTAGCTTGAGCCCAGGCTGGGCCATTTAGTAACTTAGCAAGATCCTGTCTCATATTAAAGAAAAAAAATTAAAATGACTGGCAGTAGGGGGCAGGGAGGTCCCTGCTGGAAGAATGGCAGAGCAGTTAGAAAGTTTACTTGACAAGCGCAAGGCCCTGAATTCAGTTCTCCAGCACTGTGCAAACTGGGAATGGTGCCCAGCACCTGTAATCCTAGCACTTGGGAGGATGAGCAAGAGCACTGCTGTGAGTTTGAGGCCAGCCTCAGCTATATAGCGAGTTCAGGACCAGCCTGAACTACATAGTGAAACCCTGTAAAAAGAAAGAAAGAAATGATTGGAGGAATAGCATAGTGGGTAAACGGCTTGCCTAGCAAGCACAAAGCCCTAAATTTGATTCTCCAGCGCTACATACGCTGGGTGTGGTGGTGCACACTCGTGAGATTGAGGCAGGAGGATTGCTGTGAGTCTAAGGCGGGGGCTACATAGCAAGTTCAGGACCAGCCTGGGCCGTAAAGCAAAACCCTGTCTCAAAAAGAAGAGGGCTGGTGGAGCAATGGCACTGTGGTTAAAGTGCATTATCGAGCAAGCACAGAGCCCTGAGTTCAGTTCTCCAGCACCACACAACACTTGTAACCCCAGCACTGCAAAGGCTGAGGTAGGAGGACTGCCATGAGTCCAAGGCCCTCTGGCCTACAGAGTGAGACCCTGTCTTAAAAAAAAAAAAAAAAAGGCTGGGAATGTAGCACAGTGTCAACTGGGCTTGATTCACAGTATCACAAAAACATAATTAGTATTATTTTTGTGACATACATACATACAGACACACACACACACACACTCACACACACACACACATTTTTGGTGGTGGTGGTGGTGGTGGTGGTGGTGGTGATAGAGATAAAACCCAGGGCCTCTTTCATGCTAAGCAAGTGGTGTACCACTCATCCACACCCCAGCCCTATTATTATTTGCTATCAATTAAACATTAAAATAAAATTTTGCTTATATTAAGTAGAATACATTGTTGCCAGGCATGGCACAGTCCTATAATCACAACACTCTAGGGCTAGGGTAAGAGTGTCGTAAGTTTGAACTCAGCCTGAGCAACTAAGGAATACCTTGTCTCAAAATAAAAATTACTTCGTTTATAAATTTTTTTTTTTGAGACATGGTCTCACTCTGTAGTCCAGGCTGGTCCTGGGCTCACAGTGTAGCCCAGTCTTGCTCTGGACTCACAGCAGTCCTCCTGCCTCAGCCGCCAGAGTGCGGGGATTAGAAGCACGCACTGCCACATAAATACCCAGTTTATGTGGTGTTGGATAATGAATTCAGGGTCTTGACCTTGCTAGTAATTGCTAGCCCAGGATGGTCTTGGACTCATGGCAGTCCTCCATCCAGAGTGCTGGGATTGCAGGTGTGCACCACCATACCTGTCGTATTTGGTGCTGGGGAATCAACTCACTTAGCGCTTGCTGGGCAAGTGCCTGCACCTCTTAGCCATTCCTCCAGCCCTCAAAATAAAAATTTAAAGAAGGGCCTGGAGGCATAGCTTAGTGATTAAAGCAGTGTCCTGTGTTCAGTTCCCCAGCTCAACATAAACCAAACACATGCCTGTCATCCCAGCTCTCTGAAGTTGGTGGCTGGATGATCAGTGTGTCTTCGAGGTCAGCCTGGGGTATACAGTGAGTTCAGATCCAGCCTGGACTGCAGAGCAAGACCCTATCTCAAAAAAAGAAAGAAAAAAAGAAAGAAAAATGGTGTGAGGATGTAGCTCAGTCTTAATTTCTATGTAGCTCAGTCTTAATTTCTAGTACCACACATAAAAAATTGAAATAAGGCTAGTTCATTTATGCAGAGCCATAAATTCAAAATATACACAAACCTGAGAGACTTTAGGACAATATTATGATGTGTCCCAATCATAATTATTTTGCCATTAGCCAGTCACGGTGACCCTGGCCTATATCCCAACACTTTGGAAGACTGAAGAAGGATTGCAAATTAAGTCCAGCCTGGGATATTTAGAGAAGCCCTCTCAGAAAATCAAATATAAAAAATAAAAATGGGACAGAAGGATGTAGCCCAGTAAAAAGATCCAGACTTCGATTCCCAATACTCCTGCTGGGTGCATGTGTGTGTGAGATTACAGCGCTGGGGATTGAACACAGTGCCTCCACTCTGATTTACATCCCCAGCCCTCCCTCCGTTTATCACTTGACCCAAGGTCTTCTGGGCTTAAGTTTGCAGTTCTCCTCCCTGAGCTTCCCAAAGTGCTGAAATAAGGCCATTGTCATTGGCCCAGCATGACTGCACCTGAATGGCTGGCGTAGCAGCTCAGGGGCAGAACACAGGCTGTATGAGGCAGACTTGGACTCAGTCCCTAGCACCCTCCCAAAATATTAATTTTACCTATTTGTTTTTACTTTTTAACATGGCAATGAAAATATTTTAAAGTAATGTATGTGTAACCAACCTCATTTCATGAACAGCACTGATCTGAAGTTAGATCAGTCTGAAGGCAGAGGTTTTTTTGTAGTACTAGGGATCAAGGTTAGGGCCTACACAATAGGACACTGAGTTTTTTATTTATTTATTTATTTTTTGAGACAGTCTCACTTTGTATTCCAGGCTGGACCTGAGCTCACTGTGTAGCCCAGGCTGACCTCAAACTCACAGCTGCCTCAGCCTCCCAAGTGCTAGGATTATAGGCATGTATCACCACCATACCTGGCTAACATGTGTTCAGAAATCAGACTTATCATTTGTAACTGCTGAGCTACAATCCCAGCCCGGAAGGTCAGTTTCAAATAAGTTGATCACATGAGACAGGGCTTTAAAGGCAGAAGGGCTGGAAGAGCCGCCCTGAGAGTGCTCACTTTGGCATCACATGTACTAATATGGGAACTGTACAAAGAAGATTAGTGTGGCCCCACACAAGGATGACACGCAAATTCATGAAGTGCTCCGTACTTTGTTGGTTTTGTTAGCTTAAAAAAAAAAAAAAAAACCTACTCTGAAAGATTTTGGTTTTATCTTTTTGTGACTAAGGGACAAGACTGAAAGTTTTAAACCAGGAATAAGGTTATGTTTGTATTTTTGAGAGTATAGGACGTTACCCAAGTGTGGGCAGCATGCCCGTAACCCAAGCACAAGGCTGCTAAAGGAGCAGAGTCGGGAGTTCAAGGCCAGCCTGCCTTGCAAAGCCCTGTCCCAAAAGAAACACCAAAGCCAGGAGTGGTGGTTCAGGCCTTTAATGTCAACTCTTGAGCCTGAGGCAGGAGGATCACAAGTTTGAGACAAGCCTGGGCAATGGTTTACCAAGACCCTGTCTCAAAAATTTGAAAGTTTGATTGGAAATATAGCTCAGAGCAGGTTCACTCTCCAGTACAGAAGGAAAGAGGGACTGGAGGAATGGCTCAGTGGTTAAGGTGCTTGACTAGCAAGTTAACAAGTGTGCTAAGTCAAATGCTAAGCACCCAAGCTCGATTCCTCAGCACCACATAAACTGGGCATGGTGACGCACGTCTGAAATCCCAGCACTCGGAAGGGTCAGGCAGGAGGATCGCCATGAGTTTGAGGCCAACCTGGGATTCACAGAGAGTCAGGACCAGCAAAGACTACGGAGCGAGACCCTGACTGAAAAATACATTTTGCAATAAATCTTTCCTCCCTGAGTGTGGATGTCACGTGTTGAGTCACCACGATGAAAAGGAACTAACACAGAAATTGGTACCACAGAAGTGAGGTAGTTGCTGTGCTTTACCTGACCACGGGGGTTGGAAGCCTTTCAGACCGGTTTGCAGGAGGAATTTGGAAAGGTTTGAGGATGCCGACTGGACAAACCTTAGAATGCTCAGACCCGAGCTTGATGGGAGGTTGTGGTCAGAGCTCAGAAGACCAGAGTGCTAATGGAAGTGTGGATTGGAAAGGCCAGGCTTGAGAAGTACCAGATGGGAAGGAGGACTGTATTGGCAAGTGGCCTAAAAAACACCCATGCTAAGCTATGGCAAAAAGTTTGTCAGCATTTTGCCCTTGTCCAGCAACTTTGCCTGAAACTGAGACTGAGGGCTATGGACCACTTATTCTGGTGGAAAGAGCTCAAGGCAGACTGATGTTCAACTGTTACATGGCTGCAGTTTGTGGCTTTTAGCCAGCTGTATGGCGAAAGACAGGATAAAATGGCAGAGAAAAATCATAGAAAAGGTTTGCAGTGCCAGGCCAAAATGGCGGGCAGTGGCGAGGCCAAGAAGCACAGGGAAGTTACAGATATTAGCATTAAAGAGAAGCAGCCTCAGGACTACAGGAAAGATGCCTAGAGGGCATTTCCAAAGCCAACAGGACCCAAGAAGGGCTCAGCGGTTAAAGTGCTTGCCTACCAAGGGCTAAGACAACTGCTAAGTACCAGAGTTCAATTCCCCAGCACCACATAAGCCAGGTGTGGTGGCATACGCCTGTCATCCCAGCACTCCTAGCACTTGGGAGGCTGAGGAAAGAGGATTGCCCTGAGTCCAAGGCCAGCCTGGGCTCCATAGTGAGTTCAGAACCAGCCTGGCTACACACGAGACCCTGTCAAAGAAAAGAAAAACTGTCTTTTAGAGTTCAGCAGCCTGGAGTTCAACCACCTAGGAATGCGGGGACTTCTACAGCATTTGCCCGAGGGGACCAGGCTACTGCTCAAGCCAATGGCAGACCTTGGTGAAGTCCACATGGTCCTGGCTTTACAGGCTTGCAGAGTGCAAAAGTTAGGGGTTCATGGAGGCTTCCACCCCTATTTCAGAGGAAGGCCTTGGAGGCCAAGCAGCGTGCCCTGGGAGGGCCGTGTGTGAAGGTGTAAAGGAGAAGCCCAAGGTGCAGTGCGGAACCCAGGAAATTGGAGACGCCCGGAGCATGGATCATCTGCTGAGAAAAGCAGCAGGCTGTGAGTGGCTCCAGCCCAAGGGAGAGAAGATGGAGACTGTCGCCAGCTACAGTGCTGTAGTGGCCGGAAGGACAGACAAGCCCGTTGGAATGCATGTCTCCCAGCAGTTTCTCCAGGTGCTCTACCAGGAACTACAGGATTTAACCCTTGCCCTGCTGGGTTTAGGAATTGTTTTGGTCCTATTGCCTTTGGAAATGTTCACCCTGTGCCATTTTATGTTGGAAGTGCTTAACTCTGGTTTTAACAGGAGCTCACAGCTGAGTTTGCCTTGAGTCTCGGAGGAGATTTTGGGTTTTTTTTGTTTGTTTGTTTTGTTTTGTTTTGTTTTTGACAGAGGTTCTTGCTCTACAATCCAGGCTGGTCCTGAACTCTCTATGGAGCCCAGGCTGGCCTTGGACTCACAGCAATCCTCCTGCCTCAGCCTCCCAAGTGCTGGATTACAGGCATGCACCACCACGCCCAGGCTTATATGGTGCTGGGGAATCGAACTTGGGTATTAAGCACTTGATTTAGCACACTTGCTAGGCAAGAGTTTTAACCGCTGAGCCATTTCTCCAGCCCTCAGAGGGGGCTTTGACTTGGGACTTTTTTTTTTAGCAGTGCTAAAACTATTGGGACTGTAGCAAATCTTAGAAAAGGACTGAATACATTTTGTGTAAGGAGGTGGCTGTGAGTCTTCTGGGGCCAGGGGTGGAATGTGCTAGTTAGGATCCAGAGTGTTCCTCATATTTCTATGGATACTGTGTGGGGTTTGGAGGTGGGGCCTGGCTGGAAGGGGCCAAAACTTAGGGCCTGACCTACAGGGGCATGGGCTGGTTCCACCCTTCCTCCCAGTCTCTCTGTACCACCAGGTTGTGAGGATCTCTGCCACTGGAGCTCTGGCTCTGGCTGTGCCACTGCTCCAGCCCTGCCATGTGCTTCCATCATTTGCCAGCCACCCACCATGAAGGGACTCTGAGCTTCTGAAACTGTAAGATACAATAAATCTTTGTTCTCTAAGTTGTGGATGTCACGTATTGAGTCACAGTGAAGAAAAGTAACTAACACACCTCTTGGGCCTGGTTTTTCCAACCTGAACTTTTCTCATCATTATTTTCTGAGCTCTGACCAACATTTCACATCATGCTTGCCTCCCAACATTCTGAGTCTCCTTTAGCCAGCATCTTCAAACCTTTCCTCTTGCAAATCAGATCCAAAGACTTCCAAACCACATGGTCAGGTGAAGTCATAGCAATGTCCCCACTTCTCTGGTACCAATTTCTGTCTTAGTTATATTTTTGTTGCTGTGACAGAATACCTGTCATCCAAACATTAGGGAGGAGAGGTTTAGTTCACAGTTTCAGAAGGTCTCAGTCCATTCATGGGCCACTGGCAGTGGTAGAAGCACATGGTGAAGGCAAGCACCAAAGGAAGCTCTTCATGGCATGGCAGATGGGAAGCCAGAAGAGCAAGGAAGAGCAAAGCTCGCACACACCCTTCCAGTTCACATCCCAGTGATCTTGCCTTCCAGGTCGAGCTCCAGTGTTGGGCCTCTTCTGACCAGGTACCACGTCCTAACTGGCATGGTTCCACAGCTATCCCACAATCTCCAAATGCATGAGTATGACTCTTGGAGTATGTCAACTTTCTGAGATTAGGAAATGCACAGAGAAGAGCTTTCAGGCATGTGTAATTGACAGGTATGCCAACACGCACCCTGGGTAGGGCAGCCCAACTGCCAGCTTGAACTAAATAGAAGAGGGGAAGCAGAAACATCTTTATAGCTTTTCCTAGGAAAGCGCTCCCCGTTGCCTTATTCCAGATACGAACTTGTCCCTATCTTTCCACTCCTGATCCCCATCACAGCTTCACTGCAGTCGTTGGTCTTCGCCTTGTTTTCTCGACAACTATCAATGGCAGGCTTGTGCCCTCTGTCCTGCAGTCTCAGACTCTGTTCTTCTGGCACTAGTCCAAGCAGCCACCAGACCCTCCAGCTCTTGCACACGTGTTTGACCATCTCTTTCCTCAGACTCCCCCCTGCCCCCCAAGGTGTAGAACAGGTCTTTATTTAGAAACAAAGAGTAGAGGAGTAAAAGCTCCCACTGTCTGGGACAGGGTCCCATGTGGGTTGCCTTCCTCCTGAGACTTGTAAACTTGTATAGAACGAGACAGGGTCTCACTCTGTACCCCAGTCTACTCATCTCACTGTGTAGCCCAGGTTAGCCTTGGACTCAGCAATCTTGCTCTATCAGCCTCCCGAGTTCTGGGATTACAGGCATGTGCCACCACACCTGGCTTTATGTGGTGCTAGGAAATCAAACTCGGGGCCTTGTCTTTGCTAGGCAAATGCTTTGACCACTGTGCCTTTCCTCCAGCCCTATAAATTCTATTAACTCTTCCTCTCTTAGATCTTTAATACAGTGAGGCTTTTGGGATGACATTTCAGATCCAAATCATAACAGGGTCTAAGGTAGGAGGATTACAAATTTGATCCCAATCTGGGAAACTTGGTGACTTAGGAAAAACCCTGTCTCACAACATAAATTTATAAATGGGAGCTGTGGACATAGGGTTTTGTTTTGCTGTTGAGACAGGGTCTTGCTTTCAGCCCAGGCTGATCCTGAACTCATTATGGAGCCTAGGCTGGCCTTGAACTCACGGCAATCCTCCTGTCTCAGCCTCTAGAGTGCTGGGATTACAGGCGTCTGCCACCATGCCAGGCTTATATGGTGCTGGGGAATTGAACTCAGGTACTTAGACTTGACTTACTGCTTGCTCGGCAAGCACTTTAACCGCTGAGCCATTCCTCCAGCCCCTTTTATATAACCCAATTTGTTGATTCATGGTGTTATGTCATAAGCATTGGTATTTTATTGAGAAAGTCCTTGCCTGTGCCCATGTCTTCAAGGGTTTTGATATAATCTCTCCACATCGAACCCCTTCCAGCGAAGCCCAAACTCCCAACAGCAAAAGGTCCCAGTTAACACACTACATTCCACCTACATGAAGCTTTTGAGGGATACTGCAGATCCAAAACATAGTACTTCCTTGATTCCTAGGTATTGTCTTTCTTCCATCCTTTTTTTTTTTTTTTTTTTGAGACAGGTCTCACTCTGTAGCCCAGACTCGTCCTAAACTCACTGTGAAGTCCAGGCTGAATTCGGACTCAGGACAAGCCAGCTGCCTCAGCCTCCCACTGCTGAGATTAAAGGCGTGTGCTCTCCAGCCTCTGCCATGTGCTTCCACTCCTGCCAACTGCCCACGAACTCCCTGTGTGAGACCTCCAGAAACTGTGAGCTAAACAAATCTTTGTTCCCTTAAATTGTGGATTTCAGATATTCTGTCCAACAATGAATAAGTAACAAAGACAAATACTTAAGTGAAATATATGAATATATGAAATATTTCAATGTTATTTTAAATTATTTTTCTTCTTTGAGGTAGGGCTTCACTTTGTAGCTCAGGCTGGTCCTGAATTCACTATGTATACTCAGTGGATAGACCCCTTGCCTAGCACACAGAGTCCCTAGGTTGAATTCTTGAAGCCCCACATAAAAAGTAGCCAGGTGTGATAGAGCATGACTATAATCCCAGCACTTGGGAGGCTGGGGCAGGATCTTTGTTCTTTAGTTTCAAGTCCAGCCTAAACTGTACAGTGAATTCAGGACCAGCCAGCACTACAGGAGAGAAATCTCTTGAGACAAACCAGAACAAGTACTTTGTAGCAACACGTACCAGCAAGGACAAGGAGGACAAGGACCAAAAACAAGGAGCCAGCCTATCAATTATTATTTGAGACAAAGTCTCCCTGTGGAGCCCAGGCTGGCCTTGAGCTCACCGGCAATCCTCCTGCCTTCATCTCCCAAGTGCTAGGATTACAAATGTGTGCCACCACACCCAGCTTATGTGGTGCTGGGAAATTGAACCCAGAGCCTTGAACTTGGGCAAATGCTCTAACCATTAAGCTATGTCCCCAGACCCAGGCTGTCAATTAAAATTCTTATCCTTCGATATCATAGGTTGTGAACTGGATAATGGTACCAAAGATACAGAGGAAAGGAAAGGACTGGGTCCACAGCAACTCACAGATATCATCAGACTTGTTGGTTTAGGCTCCAGCTTTATGGAACACTGGAGTTCTGGGGGGCAGAAGGTCATCAAGATAAAGTTCTCCAGTGGTGAAGTCCTGTAATCCCATCAATGGGAAACTAAGGCAGGATTCAAATTTCAAGCTCAACTTGGGTAATTTAGCAAGACTTTGTACTCTATAAAGAAAAATGGGCTGAGTATGTAGCTCAAAGCAAAAGTCCTGTGCTCAATCCCCAGGTTGACAAAAGTTCCAAAAGAGTAAAACCCTAAGTGTGCTTTTCAAATAAAGTTACATTTTGATTGTCTTGCTGTTTTTTATTATCACTAATTCTGTGTCTGGGAAATGGCCACATGTGCTGATATGCATAGAAATAGATTTTCAAGTTTAAGGTCAGTAGAAGAGATACTTTACATATCCACTATTATTTTTTAGAGGCAGGGTCTCATTCTGCAACCCAGGCTGGCCTTGTACTCAAGGCAATCCTCCTGCCTCAGCCTCCCAAGTACAGGGATTATAGGCGTGCACCACCACGCCAATTTATCACCACCATGCCAACTTATGTGGTGCTAGGGAATCAAACTCAGGGTGTGCACTTGCTAGGCAAGTGCTTTAACTGTTGGGCCATTCCTCCAGCCCCCATACTATTTTTATGAAATCTCTCTTTTCAAATCTTCTCTGCTAGAGACCGAACCTAAGACAGTCACACTGAGCAACATCCCCAGCCTGTGCGCCCATTGGGTATTTTGAGAGTTTTGCTACATCATCCCAGCTGGGCTCAAACCTGTTATGCTCTTACCTGACCCTCCCAGGGTGCTGGGATTACAAGTGAGTAAACCAGCTTTAGCTAAAAACCTATAAATTGTTATTTTAACAAATAACAGATATTTCCTCCTGCTGTCAAGACTATCATTTTGCTGTGTATTACACCAAATGCATCAGGCATGATGGCACACTCCTATAACCCCAAAACTTGAGACAGGAAGACTGCCAAGAATTTGAGGCCAGCCCAAGCTACATGGTGAATTCAGGAGAGCAAGGTCCTACTCAAAAACAAAAACTAAACAAAAATATCAAAGAACAAGGGCTCCGAGTCACTGAAAATACCAAAATCCATACTATGGCTGAATGCACTTATATTACAGGACGAACTGTTTTAGAAGGCAGGGCCAAAATAAAATTCTGGGTGGGAGCAATGGCACAGTGGTTAAAGAGCTTGCCTAGCAAGTGTATGACCATGAGTTTGATTCTCCAGCACCACATAAACTGGACATGGTGATGCATGCCTCTTAATCCCAGCACTCAGGAGGCTAAGCAGGATTACCTCGAGTCAAAGGCCAGCCTGAGCTACAGAGCGAGACCGTGTCAAAAACAAAAACAAAAACCCCAACAGCCTTCCCAATTGATTTTGACAGTCTCACTCTAATCACAGCCCATTTTTATTTTGAGACAGTTTCCCTAAATTGTTGTTGTCCAGGTTGAGCTCAAATATGCAATCTTCCACCCTCAGCCTCCAATGTGTTGGGATTAAGCCCAGATGGGGAAAAAAAAATACCTTGACAGGTCTCTGAACAAAGTATCGGAGTAGGTTATGAATCTAGAACATAAGGAAGGAGAAGTCATGAACTCCTTTTTTACATTATGTAAAATTTGATATATTTATTTAAAGAACAAAGATCAATCGATGATGTAGTGTCCATTTTGTTCAATAACCTTTTTCCATCTTTCAGTGAGCTTCATAATTCCTCCTTCATAGAAGGACTGGTCTTTATCAGTGAAAAACTGAACAATATGCTGATTTACAGCCTCATCTGAGGTGAATGTGATACCACGCAAGGAGTTTTGGAGAGAACGAAACAAATGGAAGTCTGATGGTGCCAGGTCAGGTGAGTGTGGTGGGTGTGGTAACACATCCCATCCAAGCTCCAGTAATTTCTGACGGGCAATCAAACTTGTGTGTGGTCTTGCATTGTCATGATGGAACACAACTCCTTGACAGCTAAAGAGCTCTGGACGTTTCTGCATGATGGATTCATTCAAACTATCCAACTGCCGACAGTACACATTTGAATCAATTATTTGGTTCCTTGGTAGAAGCTCAAAGAACACAACACCTTTAAAATCCCACCACACTGACAGCATAACCTTCCTCTGTTGAGTGGCTGCTTTCAATGACTTTCGAGGCAAATCATCATGTTGAGACCGAGATCGTTTGCACATGATGCTATTGTACACAATCCATTTCTCAGCACCAGTTATTAGTCGCTTTAAAAAAGGATTGTTTTCCTCTCGTTTAATGAGCATATCACAGATGTTTACACGTGCCGTCAGATGAACTTCTTTGAGTTCATGAGGAACCCAAATATCAAACTTGCTTATGAATCCCAGTTTTTTCAAGTGGTCATGAACACTTGAATGATGGATGTTTAATGTTTCTGCAATCTCTCGTGTTGTGTAATGTGGGTCTGACTCGATCAATGCCTTTATTTTGTCATCATCAACCTCGGGGGGCCTACCTGACCGAGGTGCATCACTGAGATCAAAATCACCAGCACGGAATTTTGTGAACCATCGTTGGCACTGGCGTTCTTGCAAAGCACTGTCACCGTACACCATACGCAACTTTTTACAAGCTTGACGTGCATTCTTTCC
>PVKB01008716.1:0-13713 GCA_004027205.1 Ctenodactylus gundi | reverse complement strand
TTATGTTTGATTTTTCCTTTTATTGTTCATAGTGGAATGGAAGGACAAACTCTGGCCGCTGACATCATGGTCTTAAGCTATGTGGCAAACCCCCCAGTTTTGGTGTGTAAGTGGCTGGTAGCCAAAGATGGGTAAGATTTCTCTGCATTCAAGACAACCTAAGACAGGATGCATGCCATGCTGCATGTAGTCCAATGACTGTAAGGGAACAACCTAAGACAGGCACAGTCTTGCATCAAATTTTACATTAAAAAATAAAAAAGGGGGAGATGTTGGGGCCCGCAGGGCTCCGGAGCCTCAGCATTGCTGACCTCGGCCAAGTTCCTTTACCGTTTGACCATTTGGAATTCCAGGTGTTAGCAATCTAAGTCACGCGTTGTTTTGACCTTTTGCGAGTGGTGTTTTGACCGTTTGCGGTTCCAGGTGTTCTTTGTTTTCCATCAGGAGTGGAAACACGTGACTGTTGACTAGTGGGAAGGCAAAGAGGGTATATAAGGGAAGATGTAAACAATAAAGCGTCTTTTTCAGCGTCCCTTGCAAGAGTCCAGTTTTCTTCAATCCGCACTCCCCCTCTTGTGTTCTCGTTGACTGACCGAGCGGGCTCGGTCAAATCCCTGTCACTTTCTCTTGTTGGAGACTTACTTTATTTTCTCCAAGTAAACCTTCTTCTTCCCTTTGTCTCAGAGACGTTGACTTCTTGGTGAGTATTTCTGTTTCTTTTAAGTGTTATGTGCCACAGTGGAAATCAGTTTTTAGAGTTTACAGTGCTCATGGAATGTCTTTATTGTTTAATTTTAAGGAATTGCTTTGTGGAATTATAGTGACATGAGTTGTTAATTATTGTCTTGCAGGGCCTGGGTAATGGCGTTCTAAGTGTTCCCGGCATGGAACAGTAACCTGTTGAACAACTGCAGTCATTCTTTTGGGTTGTGAGTGATCTGGCCTACTGATAGGTTTTAATACAATTTTTCCCTTATTTCTGGTATTTGGAGTAAGATGTGTTGTGGGAGCTTCTTTTCTGCTCATGTCTGTTTGTGATTTTAGGGGGCTCATTCGCCTGGATAACTGTCTCTGTTTTACGAACATTTTATGGTTACCATATTGAGATATGTACATGTTTTTGCTTGCTTGAGATGAGGATCTGTGTACTCCAGTGGTCCTGAACTTAGTATGTAGCCCAATGTGGCCTGGAACTCAAGGCAATTCTATTGCCTTGGCCTCCTGAGCGCTCGGGTTCTGGGGCTGTGTACCATTCCCACCATTTTTATGTGGTCATGGGGAATTGAACTCCAGGACTTAGCAAATGGTGGGCAAGCATTCTAACCATTGAGCAGTGCCCCTGCCTCATGAAGTATGATGATTTAATGTGGCTTTAGTGCGATATTCTCATAAAGTGATTTCTAATTTTGTCACAGGTATTTGTTGGCACTTACTGAGAGGAACCAATGATTTTTACTCTTGATTATGTTTGTGATGTAGTAAGTTTGTTTATTTCACGTATTGAACAGTACTTCACATCTGAATTAAGATAGTTTTTATGGTGCATTGCATTTAAATGTTTATTTAATAGATACTGTTCTGCCATTTCTGTGTGTGTGTATGCACATGTCCACGTGTGTGTCCGGATTTGGTACTGGAGTACTGTGGCCTCCTAGTAATTCTAGAAGCATCCCGTCTCTTTATGTTCTATGAAATGGTTTAAGGAACACTGGTGTTCTTCTTGAAGGGTCTGGTAAAATTTAGCAATGAGTCTCTTTTTCCTTAACTCTTAATAGGTGAGAGGATCTTTGTTAACTGTGATAGTCCACTCCTTGTCATTGAATTGTCCAAGTGTTCTACAGCACATGCTTTTAATGTGGGCAGGTCATATGCATCTACAAATTTAGCCATGTCTTCTAAATTCTCCACTTTATTAAAATAAGAGGTTTCAAAACACTACCTAACAGTCTCCAGAAGTTAGGTGGGGTTTGTTACAGTGTTTCCTCTCTGTTCTCTAATCATATGAAGAGTTGTCTTTAGTATTTGTTCAGTTTCACTAAGGGATTGTCAATCATTTGTCATTTTTAAGGATTCATTTTTTTGCATAACTAATCAGATATATTGTTCTTTTTAGGCTCTGTTCCATTTAAGTTACCTCCAATTTGTGTCCTTTCTTTCCTCACATTTGGTGTGGTCTTGGCTCATTCCTTATGACCTGGGTCTGTGATCATCTGCTGCTGCTCTGCCAGCTGGTGCATCTCTACCAGGGCATGTTGTGTTGTAGGGCAGGTAAGCATTGGTGGAGCATCCACTGTTTACGGTGGATTTGGGATAAACGTGGTCAGCTGGAGGAGCAGCAGCGGGACTTAAAAGTCTCTCTCAGAGTAACAGCAAGATAAATGGCATACTTCTTACAAATGTTGATGTATTGGTGAGCATCCTGAGACAAGTTATTATCCCTGCTACTGGCTATTTGAAGAAATTCTATGCCAGGTGTTCTGTGGAAAGTGCAGGTCCTGTGTTAATGGCTCCTGCTTACATATTTCTGCAACCAGAATAGAGACATTTGGAGTAGTCTCAAGTACAAGATTGATTTTCATTGCTACTTCTGTTGAAAAAAAACTAGATCTAGATCAGCTTCCCTTCTCTCTTCCAATTCCTTCATCCCTTACATTACCTTTTCCTGTCTAAAAATTCTTCATGTTTTCTTCCAGCACTTTCATTTTTCTCTTGTACTTTTTTTTCTAACTTTATTCATATTGAAGAACCACTGATATTTATCCTGTGTCTCATTCATTTCCCTAAGCACAATGGTGTCAGGGGCCTCTATATTCCTACCAGGAACTCAGTTACATTCCTTTATCTTTACATTTCTTCCTTAAGGTGCAATTATATCACATCATATTCATTTGTTGATGGACATATTAGGTGCTTCGGAGGCTTTGTTGTGCAGCAAATTGTGCTGCTACTAACATGGCTATGCATGTATCACTGTTGTTTGATCGCCTTCATTCCTGGGAAAATACCCTGAAAAGATATTTCAAATGGGAGACCTAGTTTCAGTTTGTAAAGGAATCTCCGTACTGCTTTCTGTTACAGTTGTACCAGTTTATAGTCTCACCAAAAATGTAGGAGGATTCTTTTCTCCACAATCTTGCCAGTATATGTTTTTGAGTTCCTCATATCAGTCATTGGTACTAGGGTTGCTTGCAACTTGGGTGTTTCTTTGTTTAGCATTTTCTTTCATGTTGCTAGGGATGCTGAATATTTTTCTCCCAAATGTATTGTCTACTCCTATTTTTTCTGACTACTCTCTGTTCATTTTATTGGCTCGTTTTTAACCAGACCTTTTATGTTAGAAAACATAATTTTTCTCAGTTTTTTGTATATCCTAGGTAATAGTCCTCTGTCCAAGAAGTAATTGGCAGTTTTCCCATTTTATTGGGTTTCTCTTTACACTGTTTAGTTTGTCGTGCAGCAGCTTTTTAATGTGATGTAATTCTAATTGTGGGTTCTTGGAGTTAACTCACGATCATTAGATGTTGTGTTGAGAAAGTTCCTGCCTAGGCCAGTCTCTTCAAAGTGGAAGGTTCATTGTTTCTGTTTTAATTTCTGAGTCTTGGATCCAGTTTGATTTGATACTGGCATATGGTGAAAGATGTGCGTCTAGTTGCATTCTGCATTCAGATGACCAATTCTCCCAACAGCATTTGTTAAAGAGGCTGATTTATTTCCAGCGTATGTTTTTTGGCACCTTTGTCAAACATGAGGTGGCTGAGTGCTTGTGGCTGTCTCTGTCTTCAATTCAGTTTCATTGCTCTACCTGTCTTATTTTGTGCCAATACCACGTGGTTATTAAAGTTCGTTGTTTGTACATAGCTTCGGGTATTATAGTGCCTCCTGCTTTTGTTGTGTTCCTTAGGATTGTTTTGGCTATTCTTGGTCTCTTTTGATCCCATATAAATATATTTTAATTTTTTTTTTCCTCTGCAAACTGACCTTGCTATTTTGAGTTGCACTGCATTGAGTTGGCAGTATTTTGAGTTGACCATTTTTACAACACTGGTGTGCCTACTCAAGAACGGGATGTTTTTCCTTTTTCTAATGTTGCCTTTAATTTTTTCTTTGAAAGTGTTACAGTTTTCATTCTATAGGTCCTACTATTAGGTTCTTTCCTTAGGTATTTAATTTTCTTTGAAACCATTGTGAATAGGATTGTGTTTCTGCTTTTTATCCTCTGTTTTCATGGTTCCTGTACAGGAACACTGTTAATTTTTTGTGTGCTGATTTTTCTTTCCGGCCACTTACCTGAGTTTGTTTGTTCTGAGAGTCTCCTGAGGGAATTTTGTGAACTTCAGTGTGGACAGTGCTGTCATCTGCAAATAAAGATAATTCAAACTAGTTTTCTCCAATGTGTACTGCTTGTATTACATTCTCTTCCTGACTGCTGTAGCTAAGATGTTGAACACTATGTGGAACAAGGTTGGTGAAACTGGATACCCTTGTCTTGTTCCTGATTTAAAGGGTATGCTTTCAGTTTTTTTTTTTCCAATTTAGGATGATATTGGTAAAAGTGTTGTCATAAACTGCTTTTATCATCCTGAGGTGTAAGATCTTGGTGTACATGAATTTTCATCAGCTTTTTTCTTCCCACATCGATTCTGAACTCACTATGGAGCCCAGGATGCACTTAGACTCAGAGTAGTCCTCTTGCCTCTGCTTCCTGACTGCTGAGGTTCAAAGCATGCACCCCTCACCCAGTGTATATGGTGCTGCAGAATCAAATTCAAGACGGTGCACTCACCAGAAAAGCGCTGCAAGCCTTCATTAGGGTGGTTTCTTTTCTTTCTTTTTTTTTAAATCATGACTGGAAGTCAAATTCTGTCAAAGGCTTTTTTGTCTTTGCTCTTAAGTGGTGCATTGCATTCATGGATTCATGTATGTTGAACTATCTTTTCATCTCTGGAGCAAAGCCAACTTATCTAGTCATATGGTATGATTTTTTTTGGTAACTTTGGCCATTTGTTCCATTTGTTATGGGAAGACCCTGTTATGATTGCATTCGGGTCCATTGTGGACAATATTCTCTGTTTCAATGTTGTATAAAATAGTAAAACATGACAAATATACATACAATAACGTAACATATTTATCAAGTTACGACTTGAAAATGATTATTCAAATGAATTCATATCACCTCTCACTATGTTTTAATATTGCTATCAATTTTAAATGTGTACTATTAAAAATTAAACTTTTAGTATTATTTACCATAGAAATGAACTTACCTACTTAAAATTTTTCCTGTTTCAATTAATCCAGTATCTAAGTATAATTTCATTAACTATTTTAAAAAATTTCAAAAACCTTATCTTCTCAATTTTGACTAAACCTACGTATGAGCTTTTATTTTTTTTTTAAAAAAGGCAAAGCTATCTTTACTTTCTCAAAGTGAAAGCAGTTATGTTGTGTGAAATAGTAATATGTGAAAAATATAATATCAAGGAAGATGCTCACCCAGTTACTACTGAAAAATGTAATTAGTCAAATGAATTCATATTATCTTTTATCATATTTTGTATTATTATCAGATTTTAGGAGATACTTGGAGCAACATATATTCATGTGACTTATAATTTATTTACTTTTTAGTGATTTGAGTGCTGCCCGTCCACTGGATCTCAAATCAAATTGATCTTTTTTTTGTAGAAGACAAGGAGGTCGAAGCTGTTCTAGGCACGCTGGTGGAGACATCATCATTCTGGCGTCAGTTCTGATGGAGGAGATGGGAAGTTGGTTGTCGTGAGCTGCTCCGAAATGGTGAGTTAAACCCCCAGGGGTAGGGTGAGTGTTAGGACTGGGGTTAACATTAGTGTAAGGGTTATGGCAAGGGTTATTGCAAGGGGTGGGAAGAGGCTTAGGGTTAATGTTGGGGCTAGGGCTAGGGTTAGAGTTGGGCATTGGTTTAGGGCTAAGTTTAGGGCAATGGCTAGGGTTAGCATTATGGACAGTGTTAGGACTAGGGTCAGTGTTAGCATTTGGTTTATGCTTAGAGTGAAGTCTTGGGCTTGGATTTGACCTGGTCTTGTGTCAGAAAATGCCAGGTGGTGAGAAGTAGTTGTTGGGATAGAGCTACAGTTAGGTTAAGGACTAGGTTGAGGCCTGTTGTCAGCTTTCTGGCTGTGTGGGGGTTTCACCACCACACAAGGGCTGGGGGAGAGGAAAGGTGAGCGCGTGGCTGGGCCCCCTCGTCCCAAGAGTACCGGACCCAGCCGGGAGTCTGTTGAAGCAGGAACTCACTTTATTAAGGAAGTACAGAAGTTTATATAGGGTAGAGGGAGAACGTGGCAAGGAAGGGAGAGCAGGTGATTTGACGTGGTGTCCACGTAAGTGGGCGTCAAGCCAGTCGGCGGATGTCCATGCAGGTAAGCGCTGGGCGCTCACAGCAATAGTATTGGGATCACGTGCAGTCCACGAAGGCGGAAACAGCTAGGCCCAATCATCCTCCTTGGTAACCCACCCCCCACCCCCCAGGTGGCCATCCCAGGGAATTCCGGCAGGTGCCATCTTAGATATCACCCCACAGGGTCCCCCTCTTTTGTTTAGAAAAGCCTCTGAGATCTTTGGCCTCAGCCCTGTTTGTGATCCTATCATTAGGCCAGGAGCCACGGTGCATGCCATGACATTGTTGTCCCCAGGTCTGGGATATCCTCCCCAGGGATGCGCCTGTCTTAGGTTGTCCTCACTCTGAGGCTCTTACCTGTCATTGGCTGTCATCCCAGTCGCCAGATGAACGGACAGGTGGAGGAAGTACCCAGATTGATGGAGGGCCTCTGAGGAACTTGTGGGCGTTTGTAGGTCGGGTCGCGGGAGCAAAGAGCGAAATAGGTGGACACCTGTTGTACCTGGATGGAGTGAAGGCGAACTCTGACAAAAGAGAGAAACTTGTTAATGAGGCATGGGCCCAATGTTAAAAAAATCAAAAGTAATATCAGTGGTCTGGCCAGGGCAGAAATAAGAGTGGTCAACCATGGAGACATCGAGAACAAGGATTGATGCAGACGTTCCTGGACAAAGGTAAAACTGGGTGTGAAGAAGTCGGGCTCACAGGCAGGGAGCGTGACACCCATAACCAGCTGAATAATTATCAACAGCAGTTTGACCAGAGTAATCCTTATCAAATGAGCCTCCCAGTAAGTCACATAGGCCAAAGGAAAAAGAAGGCAATGTAGGTGGTGTGAGGGAGTCTGCGGTATAATTAACTACAATGGTATGGCCCATAGCCTCATCAGAGAGGACCCGTGTAAAGTTGTTGATCCTGTGAGGAGAATAGGGAGCAGAAAAAAATGGGAGGGAGGGCCATCATTAGGGCAAGAGTGATACACTTATCCATCGGAAGGCACAGATGGGTGTCCTGTGGAGTCCCAACAAAGGAGCGGGGTGTTCACCTTGAGGAGAAGAGAGAAACAGATGGGCCATAACAGGTTAAGTTAAGGGTCATTTGTCAGGGTGATTTTTTTTCGCTCTCTGGGACCACGGTCTCTGGAACTCTGTCACCTTGTGGTTGCATCCCCGTTGAGGTGGCATTGCCCTCTCTGGGAGGGGCGCTTAGAGGGAGGTACTTTAGGTTCCTGGCCTGTATCCAGAGGGGATTAGATTGGCCTACCGGGAAAACGCATCCAAATCCGTGGCCCATGGTTAGGAGAGGGTCCCGACCGCTCCATTGGCCCGTGAGGGGATCCTTCCATTTGACCATGAGAAGGGGTTGGGTCTTTATATTAGTCTAATGTTTTTGAAAGCAGGGGAGAGATTCCCCTTCGTGGGAGTTATGGACATTAAGTGTGAATAAGGCCATGCGGAGCTGTTGATGGGGAGAGGCTATCTCCCGATGTTGTCTTTGTAGTTGCCTCTTAAGATTTTGGTGATTCCTTACAATAAGGGCTTGTCCCTGTGGGTTGTAGGGAATCCTGGTCACATGTCGGATCTTCCAGCATTGGAAGAAGTAGTAGAGCTAAGAAAACAGGGCCCGTTACCTGTCTTTACCTGGAGAGGGAGCCCCAAGTTGTCAAAACATTGTAAAAAATGGCCCTGTGCATGTTTGGATTTTTTCCCCCGAGTGGATGGTGGCCCAGCATGCATGGGAATAGGTATCAATGGAGACAAACAGGTATTTAGGTTTTCCAAAGGGGGAATGATGAGTGACATCTGTTTGCCATAGAGAGTTGGGCTTTCGTCCACAAGGATTTACCCCGTCCTCCTGAAGTGGGGGAGCCTGAAAAGAAAGGTTGCCACTCCTTGCAAATCTGAATAATCTTTTTAAGTTCCTCAGTTGGGACATGGGGGAACCCAAGGTGGAGACCCCGCCAATTGATGTAGGTCAGATCCTGAAAGTCCTGAGCCTCCTGTAGGGGTTGAGATTGAGCCATCAGGGAGTGTTGAGAGGCAAGGGTGTCTACCAAACCTTTGCCCTCTGAGAAATGAAGCCGGAAGGAAGGTTTTGATGACCCTGGAGGTGTTGTAAGTAAATGGGAGCGTCCCTCTGGCTCAGCGAAGTTCTGACCTGGATCATAATAGGGGTGATAGGATTGGAATCTAACTTTATAAAAGAAGAGGGGAGTCTCAGGAGAAGGTTAACTACATGGAGGCTATCTACAAAAAGATTCATTGGGGCTGTAGCATGTGTGTGGGCCAAAGCCACCATTAGGAGCTCTTTATATTGTGCGGAGCCATCACACAGTTTAAAGGTTTTAGGGGGCCTGCCGGATCTGAGGCTGGGGCATAGATTGATTGATACAGCGGCACCCCCCAATCCCCAATCAGTGAAGACGTTATGTCCATGAAGAAGAGGTCGGGACAGGAACAATTTTGTCACATCCCAGTAGAGTTGGGAAAGGAGGGTTTCCCATTTATGAGGTCTAGGATGGCAATCCAAGGAGCCCAAAAACCCTTCAAGGGAAAGAGTAATATGAGAATGGTTGTGACAGAGCCAAGAGAGGTCAGTTAAGTGGAAGGGTGTAACAGTCTTGGTGAGATCAGTTCCAAAATGTTGATGGACCTTTTCGTGACCAAGCTGAATGAGGTCGGCAAGTTGGTCTGTAATGTTATAAACCCGTGAGGCCCCCGCCAGAGAGGGATGAACCCACTGAAGCAGGGACCCCAAATGTACCAAAGCTCCAATGAGGAGGGATTCCCCCTCGGAAGATAAGCGTATGAGGATCCAGATCTCCAAGGGGGTTCCTGGGTTAAACCTAAGAAGGCGTACGGCCTGTAGAATGTTTGGAATAGCCTGGAGGGTATTGTTATGAGCAGCAGTCAGGGTGATCATATCACAAGGAGCTTGATCCCTGAGGAGCTGGAAAAGTGACCGTAGCATAGAGGTAGTGATGGGTGCCCAACATCTCAGCTACTTTATCTCTCCCAGGAGTCTCTGTAGTTCAGTAACATTTCAAGAATCTGGGATAGAAAGTTGGGGAACCGGAGGGGAAACCGCATCCAGGGTCAGAGATGTGCCCAGGACTTGAAAGGGAGGGACCCAGTGTATTTCATCTGGGGCCATGGAAAAACCTCCCGTCGGGAGGCATTGGCATTTCGCTCGATAGGCAGCTCGGAGCTGTCCGTGAGTGCGAGCCCCCAAGATAATGTCATCCATGTAGATATATAATCGGGACCCAGGAAACTGGGAGAGTGGAGACAGGATGGTCATGACATAGTTTTGGACAAAGGAGGGGATGTTGGTCATTCCCTGGGGGCGGACCGTCCACTCATTGTTTGTCCGGTCCATCTAAATTAGTAGAGGGGGTAGAAAAGGCAAATTTTTTCTCAATCCTGGGGCTGTAGGAGTATGGGAAAGATGTCCTGCACCACCAGGTGGTAGTCGTGGGGGATAGCTGGTATCCATGGCATGCCCCTCAAGGGGGATGTCCTGCACCACCAGGTGGTAGTTGTGGGGGATAGCTGGTATCCATGGCATGCCCCTCAAGGGGACCCCCTGGGTAATCATCCTCTCATGGACTTTTCTCAAATCCTGTACCAGGCTCCATTTTCCAGAGGTTTTTTTTTAACCACAACCATTGGAGTGTTCCAAGGGCTTATGGAGGACTGGAGGTGTCCTTGCCTTAGTTGTTCCTCCACCAGTTGTGTAAGGGGCTGTAATTTGTCTCGAGGCAGTGGCCACTGCTCCATCCACACTGGAGGTCCCGGGGTCCACCGTACGGGTGGAACTGTAGGAACCGGGGATGAGGAACCTAGGACTGGGGGTGAGGTCTAACCCAAGGCAAGGGTTTCCCCTTTTGGAGTTTGTCAGAGATGGGGTCCCCCCAGTAATTAGAAAAGTGGTGGAAACTGTTAGGAATGTGGGATCCCTCGAATTGTTGATACTCTTCCTCATGTAAGGTTTCATGAAGAGTTCCCTTGCAGTCTGTAGTGATAAAGGCCTTGGCTTGGCCAAGAACATCTTATCCAAGGAGGTTTGCGGTGAGACCCGTAGCTACAAGGGGTTGAGCTTCCCCTGAAGCGCCGTCTACATCTCGCCAGTGGACCCATGTTTCCATCTCCTCCGTGGGGGTCTTTCCTCCCACTCCCGGAATAGTGGGGCCGGGCTTCAGTTTCCAACCAAAGGGGGTCTCTTTACGGAGAATTGTCCTATCTGCCCCAGTATCAATGAGGCAATGGAAATTTTTATCATTAATGCAGATACCCATTTTAGGCCTAAGGCCTTTTAGCAACGGCATTGTCCAATTGGCTCGAATAGGTCTTTGAGGACCTCCTTGGGATAACGGGCCTGGAGGTTGTCCCCCTCCTAGTTAAAAGGTTTCCCGTCCCTGTCAAACATTGAATGATAATCCTTGAGCCAACAAAAGCCCTTTTTACAGCAGGAGCCAGGAACTTTAGGTGGTCAGTAGGTGGCTGCGTGTGAAGGACCCGGCGGGGCCGGGGGTGGAGTGGGGTGGGGTGGGGCATAGGACATTCCCTCTTGAAATGGCCTGTTTGGCCACAGTTGAAGCAGGCCTTTGAGTTTTACTTTGCAGCAGGACTGAGAGAGCCTGTGAGAAAGCCTGGGTCAAGGCCTGGGTTTGAGCTTGTAATGCCATGGTTAGGGATTGGGCCTGGGGGGCCTGTGTTCCCACATCCTTAGCCACAATGATCCACTTTTTCATTGGCTGATCTTTAAGGCCATCACACGCCATCTTATGGTCTGCATTCATGCCGCCCCAGACCAGAAGTGTAGTAAATTGGTCTCGGAGAGGGCCAGCAGGGAATTTCCTTTGGAGGCTCTTTCCAACCCAGTCTATGAAACAGGCCAGATCTTCCCTGAGCTTCTGGGTTATTCCAGCCACGGGGGCCTCCAGGGGCCCTTCCTTCCATTTTTTTCCAAGCGGCCAGGCCTAGTGGCCAGTGTAAGTCACCAGAATGGTGGCCTGCTGAGGGCTGGTGGCAAATTGGTCATTTGTATCTGATAACATGGCAAAGGTAATTGGAATGGCCGGGTTGGCGTTCTGGTCCCTCTCCGCTTGGGCATGACATTCCTCCTTAAAGAAGGCACAGCACTTGATGAAGAGAGGACCAGGCAGGACAGCCCTGCACAGGGAGCGCCAATCCTGGGTGGTGCATCGTTGGTGAGTAAGGGCCTGGAGGATGGTTTCAGCCCAAGGGGAGTTAGGGCCATCCTCCTTGACTGCCTTTTTAGTTCCTTGAGGTCGGAGGGTTCCCAAAGGTACCATTCGGCAGGTCGGTTGCCTCTAGGGGCAAGGTTTACTGGAAAGTCGTGAGCAGGCCAGAGAACATAAGGAGGCAGAGTAACAGAGGAAAGGAAGGGATTGATTGGTGTGGGGGAAAAAGCCTCTGGCAAGGATTTCCCCGTGGAAGCCGAGATGTCGTCCATCAGGCTTGGAGAGGGTTTTGAATCCACATTTGAAGCAGAAGGAAGGGCGGAATGCAGTGAGGGGTGAGAGGGGTCAGAGGACTCATCGGTGGGAGGAGGGGTGGCAGTGCCAGGAGAGGTGCCAAGCAGCTTTGAAGGGCAGATTAGATAGGACAGAAAGTAAGTGGGAGGGTGAGGTCTCCTGAGTCTCTTCCCTCTGTGCCAGCTCATGAATGTGGTGCCAGGTGTCCCAATCCAAGAGGTCAGTGGAGGAGACCCGGGCGACCAAACCCAGAATGACCCCTCAGACTGCAGCCGCCTGTTCATCTGTAATTTCTAGTCTTCTGCTCCGAAGGAGGCACTTCAGCGCTGTAAGCGCCAGCTCATTCTGCTTAGAAGTTGCACTTCCCACCACACAAGGGCCGGGGGAGAGGAAAGGTGAGCGCGTGGCGGGGCCCCCCTCATCCCAAGAGTACCAGACCCAGGCGGGAGTCTGTTGAAGCGCGAACTAACTTTATTTATTTTATTTATAGCTTATATAGGGTAGAGGGAGAATGTGGCAAGCAGGGGAGAGCTGGCGATTTGACGTGGTGTCCACGTAAACTGGTGTTAAGCCAATCAGAGAGATGTCCATGCAGGTAAGCGCCGGGTGCTCACAGCAATAGTATTGCGATGACGCACAGTCCGTGCAAGTAGAAACGGATAGGCCCAATCATCTTCCTTGGTAAACCCCCAAGGTGGCTGCCTCCGGGACTTGTGGCGGGCACCAGCTTAGACATCACCCCACACAGTAGGGACCCCCGAGGACAGGACAGAGAAGCAACAGGACCGTAGGGAGCAGTGGGGAAATCCGGGGACAGGGCAGAGAAGCAAAGGGACAATAAGTGAGCAATAGGGAACTCCAGGGACAGGGTAGAGGAGCAACAGGACAGTAGGGCAGTAGTAAAGACACCCAGGCACAGGGCAGAGGCGACCTTTGGCGACAGGGCAGAGCAGCAATGGGACAGTATGGGGCAGTAGGGACACACGGGTACAGGGCAGAGGTGCAACAGGAGTGTAGGGGGCAGTAGGGACCTCTGGGGACAGTGCACAGAAGCTACTCGAGAGTAGAGGGTCAGTAAGGACCTCCAGGGAAAGGGCAGGGAAGCAGCAGGACAGTAGGGGGCAGTCGGAACTTTCTGGTACAGGGCAAAACATCAGAGGTTCAGTAGGGGGACAGTAGGGACCTCTGGAGGGCAGGACAGAGGAACAATGGGATAGTAGTGGAGTATTGAGACCTCTGGGAATAGGACAGAGAAGGATACAGGAGGGGAGTAATAGGAACCACCTGGGACAGAGCAGAGAAGCTACGGTAGACCAGGGAAGGAGTAGGGACCTCCAAATACAGGGCAGAGAAGCAATGGGAATGTAGGAGGCAGTAGGAACCTCTGAGGACAAGAAAGAGGAGCTTCAGGATAGTAAGGGGGGGGGGGCTATAGGGACTTCCGGGAGCAGGATAGAGGAGCCACAGGACAACTGGCAAGCAGTAGAGACCTTCAGGGACAGGGCAAAGAAACAACAGGGCAAAAGGGTACAGTAGGGACCCCCAAGAAAAAGACAGAGAAGCAACAGGACAGTAGGGGACACTAGGGAGCCCCAGGGACAGGTGAGAGGAGCATCGAGACAGTAGAAGAGCAGTGGGGACCCACAGGGACAGGGCTGAGAAGCACCAGCAGTCGGTTTGCTGTAGGCACCTCCGGGGACTGGGCAGAGAAGCAACTGGAGAATAGGGGAGTAGTACTAGGGATCTCCGCAGATACGACAGACGAGCAACAGGAAAATAAGGGTCCCTAGGGAGCTCCGGAGATAGGGAAAAGAAGCAGGGATACAGTCGG
>PVKB01008715.1:0-13744 GCA_004027205.1 Ctenodactylus gundi | reverse complement strand
GTCCTAGCTATAGGCATGAAATCTACTTTTCAACTAAGAAGCATCAGTCACATACCATCTGCAGCTGTTCTTTAATTTTTGATAGAAGGTCTCACTCTTCAGCCCAGGCTGGTCCTGAACTCACTATGGAGCCCATGTTGCCCTTGGACTCAGGGCAATCCTCCTGCCTCAGCCTCCTGCATGCTGGGATTACAAGCGTGTTCCACCATGTCCAGCTTATGTGGTGCTGGGGAATTGAACTTGGGTACTTATTGCTTGCCTAAGTGCTTGTTAGACTGGGCCAGCACTTTAACCACTAAGCTATTTCTCCAGCCTTGGGTTTTTCTTTTTAAACACTTCCTTTGCGGTGTTGGAGGACCTGTCACTGGCTGGCTTGAGTTCAACCTTCAGTGAGAATAGCAGTTACGAGTAAGTAAGAACAACAGCAGGTACTTCTAGGCAGAAGCTGTAACTGCAGTGTTTGAAGAAAGTTCACCGTCCCATTCAAATAGGAAGCGACAGAAAATTTGGGACGCTGCAGACTGAGCACCACCCAATGGGGGCTGCTAAAAAATGTCATCTGTTCTTGATGTTTTTTTGCAGCAAAGGCCTAGGCTGTGGGCAGGGTGATGTTCAGTTAGTACAAATGGGAATTTGCAAATGGCCCAATACATGCTGCATATTTTATGTTCCTCTCTGGGAGAACATTCTGTTAGGAAAACTCATGGCCACAAGGTATGCTGAGGCATCGGGGCGGCGTTCCGGCACATCCTTTGGTGATGGCTTGCGGTGGTTTTTACGCAGTTTCCCCTTTCTCAGCTTCTCCAATCACCAGGGCCTTTTATGTTTTTCTCCCCACACTTGTCCTCAGGCTTCTTTTGAAATTTCCACCTCATCCCATCGTGAGTGACTTGTTAAAATATTGAGCAGAAAGTTTAATTACATATGTACACACATGTACACATATGTACACACATGTTTTTTACTTTGTCACTTATGACTCCTTCCTCAGTTTAAGTACTGAGTCAATTAGCATATAGATTCAGTCCTTCCTCAGTTTAAGTACTGAGTCAATTAGCATATAGATTCAGGTTTCAGTCCATTTCCGGGGGTAGGTGACTGAAAAATGATGCAGTCGTATGGCAGGACTGGAGCCTGGTCTAGGGCCAGAGCCAGAGCCGTCACTATGAAGACAAGAACCTGGGATCAAGGTGGAACAGAGCCGAATCTCAAAGGAATGGAACCCACACTCACCACTCCAGACCAACCCCGGAGCATCTGCCCCTCCCAGCGGGTTCCCACCTCCCAGCGGTTCACAGCACCCACAGGTATGTGCCATTTTTGGGGAACCCTCCAGATCTGAACCATAACACACTTTGATATTCATGTACACATATGTTCTGTCTTTCCCCCATCGCTGGGTAGTAAATCCAAGGAAGCGATCATGCTGTACATGTACTCTGAAGTGCATGTCTACCAGCTCTTGTGATGTTTCTGGCTTTTTTTCACTCTGGTTCTGTTCTCATTTTCACCTAAGTTAATTACTTCCTTCTAGTTCTTTAATTGAAATTTTATTCCACTTTAGTTCCTCCTTTTATAGTTTTCTATATTTTTTCCAGTCTTTATTCTTCTAGTATTTAACCCAAGCTTTCTATCAGCCCATTATTTAGTTGCAACTGTCTCAAAGCTGTTCTTCACCTGCAAAAATACTTCCATACTGTTGTTTGCTTTAGTCACTGTCTTAGTTACCTTTCCATTGCTGTGGCTCCATACATCCACAAATTCTGGGGGGGAAAGTTTATTTTAGCTCACATTTTCAGGACACAGTCCATTCTGGGGGCAGCCATGGCCATGCATGTCAGAGGTGGAGGCGGCTTCTCGTGTCCTCACACACAGGAAGGGAGGTTGAGACTCCTCCCCCAAGGAAGGCAGGGAGCAGCTTCTACATCCTTCCAGGTCTCACCCCAGCGGCACCCTCTCCAGGTTCCAGGTGTGGAAGGTGTGGTAAACTACTACATGCTGTTGATACCAATTTACACGCCATTAATTCAATTTACATGCCTGTCGTCCACCCCTCCAGGCTAGACCCTAATCTCCCAACAGCACATGGTTCCATATACAAAATACATGAGACTTTGGGAGACATTACAGATCCAAACCACAATATTAATTTGTACAATTAACTTCTCAAACCTGTTCTTCACTCTAAATTCAAAACATAAAAATATTTTTTAATAGTACACACAAAAAATTTGAGTCTTAAAGAGATGGTAATTATTTTTGAGACAGGGTCTCAATCTCTAGTCCAGGCTGGTACTCTCTGTGTAACCCAATTTGAACTCAAATCCATGGCAGTCTTCTTGCCTCAGCCTCCTAAATTCTGGAATTGAAACTCTGAACTAGTGGGCCTACCACCATCTTTTTAAAAAATGGAACTGGGGATGGGGTAAGGACCTTTCCCTTGAGATAGGTCAGCAGAAAAAACTTTTTCCCCTCTCTTTCTGTCTCTCCCCACCCCTTTCCCTCTCCTTGTCCCTGTCTCTCCCTGTCTCTCTCTGACAGGATCTTGCTAAGCTGCAGAAGATGGGCTAAAACTGTAAGAGAGGATCTCCACCTATACTCCAGGCTGGTCCTGAGCTCAAACTTGTGATCCTTCCACCTGTTTTCCAGAGAGCTGTGATTGCACACCCCTACCACTAGGCAGGCCCAGCTGACTAAAGGTATTTTTGATGTTTTTAATTTATCAACCTCAGTATTCTTAAAAGAAACAAATTTGACATCACTGAATTACAAATATTTAAAAGCAAATGAAAACTTTCAGCTCAGTTTTAGAAGGTCCTACTCCACTCGCAGGCAGCCCGGAACAGTGGGAGGATATGGTAGAGAAGCAGGTGCCGGCAGCGCCTTGCAGCAGCGCAAGTGTGAAGCCAAATCAGGTCCAGAAAGAGAAGTCCAGAAGCATCACATGGACACACAAGCTTCCAGGTTCTGTCCCTGTGATCTGCCCGTTCTGCGTCAAGCCTGAGGGTTCTGTGCCTTCCAAATGTTCTGATGTGGAAAGCTCTCGTGGGCCTGGAACATAATGACGGAGCTGGGAGAGGACAGATCACCCCGATAACAGATAGGTCAGAAATCTTTAAGTCATCCTGGAACTGGAGAAAAACAGCAGCTGACTCGGTGCGGCCCTGAGCTGCCGGCATCCACAGTCCAGAGTTGGAGGAAAGCCCAGAGGACAGAACCTCAGTCTGAGGTAAGCACAGATACAGAATAAGTGGGAATTGTCAGCAGCTGGCGCCCCAGCCTCCAAAAAAGCAACCCGCGGGTGGTATACTACAGAGTCAACATGCGCTGCCCCTAGAAAAGGCCCACAGAGTCCACATCAGAAGCAGTGTTCAGCAGCCATAACAGGCAGTGACGTAAGCAGGAGGCATTTTAAAAAGGAAAAAACCCAAGACTGAATCCTTTAAAGTAAAAGAAAGCTCAGAAGAGCACCTGAGTGCTTTTGGGGTCACCCTTAACCAGTACCGAGGCAGAAACTGGCACAAGAGGAAGGGAGAGAGCGAGTAGAAAAGGGGCGGAAGGCAGCTGATCCCTTGAAAGGCTCAGGGTAGTGGGAACGTGCCCAGGGTGGAGAGCCCACCCTGGGGGAGGGGACCCAGTACAGGCAGGAGAGCTTTTCTGAGGGGGCGAGGTGAACAAGATACTCCAAAATGGGACCATCGCTGGAAGTTTCTGGGTCACCGATGCCCTGCACTCTAGAGGCATCTGGGACCAGGAAGTCCATCGCCTGCCCATCCCATGAGCCAGAGACTTGCAGAGGTTCCAGGGACTTCTATCATCCTGTCAATCCTGAGCCCCAGAGGCATCTAGTATTGGGCTTTTCCAAACCCTTCTCTCCAGTGTACCAGAGACAACAGAACCATGAGGAAACGTGGTCATAAATCTCCTATAAACAATTCCTGACACCCCAGAAGATAATAGGGATATTGAAATTGCAGAATCCAAAGATAAAAATGGCAAAAATGGTAACTTCTAGGCCCAGAAATATATTGAATTAAACTAGGAAATGAAATAGTGCAAGAACTAGGCCAAGAAATAGCTCAGCTAAAAGCAAGCATTGAAAAGCAATTAGAGGAGTCCACGTAAGATATAATATAAACCAGAAGATAATAAAGGCAATACAAGAAATTAGAAGAACAAAACAGAGATATAAAATAAAGAGACTGAGCTGCAACATACAGGCCATGAAGAACACAAATAAGAAAGCGAATCATTGCAATGGCTGATAGATAATTCAAAGAGAAACAACCTCACAATTATGTGAGTTTAATACTCCACTATCACAAATAGCTCAACCAGACATACACTGCTGAATGACACCCTATAGAAAACCTGGACATAACAACTATTCACAGATCTTTCCACCAAACATCAACTGATCAGATGTTCTCAGCATCATGTGGAACATTTCTAAACCACTTTGTAGGCCAAGGAAGGGGAGGACCTAAAAGAAAACTCTATTACATTGAAGAAAGAAGTCTTAGGCGATATCAGAACATGCAAAGACGTATGGAGATTTCTGGAAAAATTGGAAATAAATACCGCCTTTGATCCACAGACACCCTCCTGGAAATATTCCCAAACGAGGCCAAAACAACACGTAACAGAGATGTATGTATACCCATGATCGCTGCAGCACAACTAACAGTAGCTAAAATATGGAAGTCACCAAAACACCCATCAGCAGACCAGTGGATACACAAACTGGTGTTTATACACAATAGAATACTATGCACCTGTAAAGTCGGACAGCTTGGAGGCTTTTTTGTAAGCAAACGGAGGAAACTTGAGACCATCATGCTTAATGAAGTCATTCAAAATCAGGTGAAATATCGAATGCTTTCTCTGATATGAGAAACCCAGAATCCAGGTCACAATTATCTCACAGAACTTAAAGTGAAAAATGGAACGGGGGTAGGCTGGGGTGGTGGGTAGGGGGCAGATCGAAAGGAGAGTGGGAAAGGTCTTGTTACCTTGACTAGATACGCACGTGCACAAAATGCTCAAGATCAATGTAAACTTTAAATTTTGCACATGTACTTACCAATAAAATGGGGGGGGGGAGTTTGGAGTGTCTGCCTCCACTTTACCCTGGCACACGTCCTGTTCACTTAGCACACACCGCACAGCCATAGGCCGCTACATCCCCAATGCAGCCCAGTCTGCAGTGCTCCTGTGAGTCGGGCCAGGCCCTCCACAGTGGGAGGAGGATGGTCTCTTCAGCCTGGGGGCCCACGTTCTAGTGCCAGGCCTTTAACATCTCAGAGCTCATGCACTGGGGCACAACACCCTGGCACACTTCCGGAAGCCTCAGGCCACAGCTGACCAGCCTGCTGAACTTTGCCTTTTGTACCCATCAACCTGCCTGGGATGACTGCCATCACTCTGCCATGAGCCTGCTCACCACTGAGGGAAGCCACTGCCAGGACCAAGAAAAGCCACCAACTGAGTTCTAGGAAAGACTGTGAAGCTTTCTGGGTCTACTCTTTCAAAAGGTGTAAGCAGCTTAAATTACTACACACCACTAGGTGTGCAGCTTGTGTCCGGAACAATGCTAGCCCATAGCCTGCGTATCCTCTAGAAGGTCAGGCCATAGAGACACACCTTTTGAGGATCTGGAAGTTGGTTTTACAGTCAAGCCCTACAGAAGTTACTTGTAAATGGTAGTGCTTTATACCGATTCTGGTTGGACAGAGGCTTTTCTCTGGTCAGTATGAGGACTCTGGACTCAATTCTCAATCCACACAAAAGAAAATTAAAAATACGCGGTGTTCGTGCACAAAACATTGAAAAACAAAAACTACTACACGTGAAAGATGAGATCCAACACAGTCCAAGACAGAAACTCAGGTAGGTCAGTCACTTGAAATCCACACCAGGCTGGAAGCGTGACGCGGCTGTTACAGTGCTTTCCTCGCCATGAGTTCAGCATTTAGCAACACATAAAGCTGGGCATGGTGGCACACACCCGTAATCCCAGTACTCGGGAGGCCGAGTCCTGACTCCAAGGCCAGCCTGGACTACACCAGCAAGTTCACGATCATCTGGGATTACAGAGCCAAGACCCTATCTCATAAACAAAACAAAATCTACAACCAGTTCCTAAGTTAAGCCACACGACACATCTTTTACCCATTACAAAAATATACATCAGTTACACAGAAATACTACTTACTTCAGTAAAAGTGGCTATTATCAAGAACTTCAAACACAAGCCAAGCCTAGTTGTTCACTCTCAAAATCTGAAAATTTCTGGAGGCTGAGGCAGGAGGAACCCAACTTTGAGCCCAGTATGAGTAATTTAGTTACATAGCAAGACTATCTTATTCATACCTGAAAAAGGGGCTATAACTAGGGTGAAGGGCTGGTATTGTTCCATTTCTTTTACACTCCTCCCCCCCCCACACACACACACATCGTTCTCCATTGCTAGAAAGACTGTAAGCTGGCCTAGCAAATAAGGAGCAAGTTTGGAGAAACTTTCAACAGAAAAAAGAAACCACAGAATGAGAAATACTTTTTTTGCCAGTTACCTTCAGATAGAGTGCTTATCAAAAGGATTCATGAAACAAAAATACCAGACTTCCCAAAATAAAATTAAACATCCAATAAAAATACTGGCAGTTGAGGGAGGAGGAGGAGGATCCTGTGGGAGGATGAACAGGGAGAAGAGGAAGAGATTGTTATTTTGATATGTATGTATATAAAATATTCAAGTTCAATCTAATTATCATATACTTGTATATGTTAATAAAATGGGGGAAAAATAAAAAATTCGCAGTTGAAATAAATGAATAAACAGTTCTGAGAAATATGAATGCCTCGCAAATACATGAAACAATGCTTAGTATCTGTAGTAATCTGTGAAATACAATTCAAATTAGCATTAAAATTCCACCTTACTCCGGTAAGAATGGCTTTTATCAAGAGCTCAATGAGCTGGTGGGGTTTTGGGTAAGAAAACCTCATGCCCTGCATTGGTGGGACTGCAAACTGGTGCAACAGTCATGAAACGGAGTGTGGACATGCCTTAAAAAAGAAAATGGGCTTTCCATTTGACCCAGTTATTCCTCTTATGAGTACCTTCCAAAGAATTTATACAACAGGGCTGGGGCATAGCACAGGGGTTACATTACTAGCCTAGAAAGTGCAATGTCCTAGGTTTGAGCCACCTGCATTATATAGTAACTGGCAGAGTGGCACAGGAATGTAATCCTAGCAATCAGAAAGCTCAGGCAGAAGGACTGGCATGAGTTCTAGGCCAGCCTATGACACATACTGTCTTCAGGACCAGTCAGCAAAACAGCCAAACATACTCTCTCAAAGAATAGATATGAAAAAAATCATAAGTGGTCCATGCACATCCATATTTAAACCATCACGACGAATGATAGCAGAATCTTGTAAGCAGCCAACACGCTCCTCAAAAGATGAATAGAGACACAGCGTACAGGTACACAATGAGGTTCAAAGACACATTTGCGTCATCTATAGGACAATGGACACAAAGTGAGATCATTGTCATGAGTAGCAAAATGAGCCAAACCCAGATTAAATTCTGTGTGAAGAGAAAGTGAACATGAGGTAAGAAGGAAGGAAGGATCGACACGGAATAAAACGCAGTGTGCGCGTGCACCCTTTCCTCTAGCTGAAGTAACTATTATGCATCGCAAACACAGACTGATAAACGCGACTGAGTTTTACAGTAAACTACAGCAAGCCTGGTGGCACATGCCGATAACCCAATCACTCAGGAAACCAGAAGGAGGATCATAATTTTGAGTTGAACCTGGTCAACCAAGTCACGTTCTGCCTCAAAATAAATAAAAAAATGGGCTGGGTATGTAGGTCTGTGTAGTAACCTAAGGCTTCACCCTCAGAACCATAAAAAATCCTACAGTACACACAACTAATTCACAGAGAAACACAAAAAAGATGGAAAACTAGAGTCAGGAACCAAGGAATGGGCACCTTACTTTCAAACAGCAGATTTCAAGTCAAAACCATGAAAATACTTGCCACTAAATGCTGGTAAAGGGGCTGGAAGAATGGCAGTGTTCAAGGCACCTGCCTAGCAGGCATGAGCCCGCGAGTTTGAGTCTTCAGCACCACATAAGCCTGGCATGCTGGCATATTCCTCTAATCCCAGCACTCAGGAGGCTGAGGCAGGAGGACTGCCGTGAGTCCTTGGCTACAATGAGTTCAGGAGCAGCCTGGGCCACACAGCGAGACCCGGTCTCAGTACATACATACATACATACATACATACAGGTAAAGAAAAAATGCAACAGGAAGAGATAACATGAAAATATGTACCTAAATGTTGGGAAACAAATGTCATAAAAGCTACCGTACATAAAATGATAGGTACAGAACAGCCCAATTACAGTGGATCAGACATGCAGAGTGCTTATGGATACTGAATCTTGTTAGCAGGTAGGGGCTAGCTGGACGGGACGGATGCTTGCGACTTGAGGTAGAAGGGTGTGTGTTGGTTCCATGCTCACAGAAAGGTGTACTGGACGCCCCAAAAACATCCACAAAGAAATACCACAGCTAAACCATACCACTGAACAAATGATCATTTCATTCAAAAATAACAGAATATACTTTTTTTCTCAGCAGCATGTGAAACTTGCTTCAAAAAGACTATATCTCAGATCATAAGACATGCTTAAGTAAATATAAAAACTTGAACTAGTCATATCACAGTAGAATGAAAATAGAATTCACCAAAGAAACCACAGAAACTTAGAGATCACACAATATGCAGACAAAAGAAAAAAATTTAAAAGTTCTCAGAATAAAACAATCCCAAATAAATAACCTAACAGTGCATATCAACATCCTACAAAAAGAACAATCCAAATCAGAAAGCAGAAGGAAAGAAATTATGAAGATCTCAGGAGGAATTAATTAATAAACAGAAAACTAAAAATACAAGAAACTGATCAAGCCTTCACTGAGAAGGCCTTACTTCACTCATCAAAGGGGAAAAGCTGTTGTGGTTTGAATCTGGAGTGTCCCCCAAAAGCTCACGTGCGTATGGATTCTACACGTCACTGGGAGGAGCAGTCTAGCTGAAAAAGAGGGACACATTGGTAGGAGGAGCGCTGGTCGGAGGAGCACGCGTGCTGGCTCTGCCCTGCCTCCCTGACTGGGCTCTTCTCCCTGCTGTGAGGAGCTGCCTTGCTCCCTAGCTCTCTGGCTCCAGCCCCTCCGTGTGGTTCTGCTAGTTCCATCTGCCAATCTGTGAGTGGACTGTGAATCTTTCCTCCCTAAAGTAGGACACGTTGGATATTCTGTCCCAGCACTGAAGTAACTTAACACAGAGCCTATACATGCAATTATAATTGAAGACGGTAACATCAAAATGGACACCACGGAAATTAAGAGGATTAAGAAACTACTGCAAGAATTTTTAATTAATTTGAAAATAACTGGATAAATTTCTAAGTAAGTCAATACCAATTATCTAAATTAATCAAAAAAAATATAAAAACAGTCAACACACACAAGCCCTGGTGGAGGTGGGCTGTAGTCCTAGCACCATGGGACTCTGAGACAGGAGGATCACAAATTCAATCCCAGAGTGGGCAACTCAGCAAATCAGGGGTACCATGCCTCAAAATTAAAAATCTAAAAATGGGCTGACTTTGTATCATTGTATAAGGATCCTGGGCTCTACCCCCAAGCACTACAAAAGAAAAATAAAACAGTGAATATACAAATAGCAAGTAACGAAGTTGAAACAGTAGCAAACATCCCGTTAGCCAACCCAGGACCTAACAGACTCACTGTAGAATACAAAAAATCTAATGACACACTTACCAGTTCTCAAATCCCGTCCTGAAATTCAAAGAGGGGGACCAGCCTGGAGTATAAGAGACCCTGTCTCAATCAATTAATACCACCAAACGTAGTCAGGTTGAAACTTACCGCTGTGATTATGTGAAGAGAGACATTGATGTTATTAAGACTGTGATTATGATGGGAATGAAATCAGAATAAAAATTCAACTTAACCCACATCAGGCTGTTATGAGCAATTACGCATCAAAAAATGTGAGATGTCGGGCGCTTTCTCAGGACCAACAGCTGAAAGCCAAATTGCTCATTAAAAACAGGTTAGGTTGCTTATCACCCTGATGGCAGAGCAAAATACACTGAGACATACAGGGCCCCCGCTTCCCTGTCACATCTCAAGACGTCTTTTTGATAAGTTATCTGTGATTCCACTCAGTGGAAGACAGGATGAGCGAGGATCAGACACTTAAAATCAGACAGTGCGCGTACTGCATTAAGGCCATACCTTGATGGATCTTCAGTCATACAGGTGTGTGCACAGCGGCCTCTGGTAACTGCACACTCCGGTGGTGTGGGCGCCACGTCATGCCTGCTTTGCAGAGGGCCCAAACTGACAGGGTCCAGGCAAGCCTTGCGTGTGTGGTTTCAGGGTTCAGTGCTCCACGTCAGGATCCCACTTCAAAGACCTTAAAAATTGGAACACAGCCCTGAGCTGAGCACCCACGGTTTGCAACAGCCGCACCCTGCCTCGAAGTCCAGGTGGATAGAGGCCCCTGCCTGACCTGCCTGAGCACCTGATACGAGTGGGTGCAGTAACCAATTTAAGCAATGCGTTCTCCAGCAGCCCTGGGCCAGCCCCGTACTCAGCATGGATGTGTCTGTGATGTCATCAGGGATTTCTAAGACATGATCTTGATAGTTGGTCATTCTCCCCTTTCCCCAGTTTTCAGACTTCTGTTACTTTCATTACCTTAAGTTTGTTTTTTTCCTTTCTTAATGTGTTTAATTCCGTATGTCTCACCAAATACCATTAGCTGTAGCTATTAATTTCCCCGTAGCCACTGTTCCCTGTGCATCTTGTTGTGAAATGTTTTGTGATCTTGAAGAAATACTGGATTGCTTGTGATTTCTTCCTCCATATATATTACTGTGAACTACGTAGTTTATCTACTGCTACATCATTCCCCAAATTTATATTTATTTCTAATGAAACGCCACTGCAGCACAGAAAACAAGACCTCCAACTGAGCTACATCCACAACCCGTGTTCTTAGGTTTTCATGCACTTGGAGGTGACAGAAGTAGCAAATGTCTTATCACATGGTTTACATTCATAGGGTTTCCATCCAGTGTGAGTTCTTTCATGCACTTGAAGATCATTGGGACTAATAAAGTCCTTGCCCCACTGTTTAAATTCATAGGGATTCTGTACAGTAAGTTTTTCTATGCTTTCGGAGTTGACAATAAGTGAAAGACTTAACACATTGTTTACATTCGTAAGGTTTCTCTCCAGAGTGGATCCTTCCATGCACTCTGAGGGAACTAGGAGAAGTAAAAACCTTACCACACTGTTTACACTCGTAGCGTTTCTGTCCAGTGTGAGTAATTGTATGTTTTTGGAGTTGACAGGAATAAGTGAACCTCTCATCACATTCTCTACATTCATAAGGTTTCTCTCCAGAGTGGATCCTTTCATGCACTCTGAGGGAACTAGAAGAAGTCAAAACGTTACCACACTGTTTACACTCATAGGGTTTCTGTCCAGAGTGCATTCTTTTATGTAGTTGGAAGTAACTAGAAGTAGTAAATGCTTTTCCACACTGTACACATTTGTAGGGTTTCTGTCCAGTGTGAGTTCTTTCATGGCTGAGGAGGATTTTTGAACTAATGAAGGCCCTACCACATTGTTTACATTCATAGGTTTTCGGTCCATCGTGAGTTTTTTGATGTTTTTGTAATGCGTTAAAATAAGTGAAGGCCTTCCCACATTGTTTATACTCATAAGGTTTCTGTCCAGAGTGTGTCCTTTCATGAACTCGGAGGTTACGGGAAGAACCCAAGTCCTTACCACAGTTTTTACATTCATAGGAATTCTGCTCAGCATGAGCTCTTTCATGTATCTGTTCAATGGGAGTTCTTTCATCCTTCTCATGACATGGGTAAATGCTGAACATTTTACTTACGTTATTAGATTTATATGATTTTTCTACATATTCCCGACTCTTCTGTGGTTCATGGGTAGCATGGAAACTACGGTGACTACTACTGAATGTGGGATGCATAAGAGCTTTTCCAAACACGCTACTTCTACGTGATGTCACACGCATACAAACATCCTTGCTGGGACTGTGATTAGATACTTGGATGATGTTGTTTCCACATAAGTTAACTTCCTTTCTTTCATAGTGACTCTCCACCATAGGACTATAGAAAATGAACAGCACACTTTTAGTACCTTTCAAAGAATACTATCATATTGTGAAAACATTAGAGCTCTGAAACATACAATTATGGCTGCCTGAGCCACGCAGAATTAAATAAATGGAATGCTCTAGAAAAGTACTTAAGCATCCCAAGCATAGCGGCTGTTTTCATAAAGCCAACTATTATTTAGGAGCTTAGGTTAGAAAGCCTGCAACTCATGAGGATATGCAGAAATACCAGGTGAGCATAAATTATGCACTAAAGTGGAGACCAGGCTTCACTATATAGCAAAATCTAATTAAAAAAGTAACCTGGACGGACGGTTCTGGGGTCAACTCCCAGTACTGGGAAAAAAAAAAAAAAAAACATAAAGCACACTTATATGTGGGTTTTCTGAATGCTTTTATATAGTAAACACTATTTGGAACCCAGGATATCTGGCATTTTATCCTACAAATTTTTCATAAATGTTGCTTCACATTATTAATTCTGAATTACCTGCATTACTTTTTTTTTTTCCCCTTGTTTTGAGACAGGGTTTCATTCTGTAGTGCAGACTGCTGAACTCACTATGTAGCCGAGGCTGGACTCAAGCATACGGCAATTTTCCTGCCTTACACTCCTGAATGTTGGAGTTAAGAGAGGATGCACTACCATGCCCAGGTTATGTGGTGCTGGGAAGTAAAAGAGGGTTTTCACTTGAAGCACTGAGCTCTGCTTTGTTGCTGAAAAATATGCAAAAATTCTCTTGACATCAACAACGTAACACACGTAACTGTCACCTACCTTGAGTTTCTCTCCTGTATTTTGTCCTCATCTTCAATACTTTTGACATTCAATGTTTTGCCTAAAATTCACACTCAAAAAATTATACTTTAGCAAATACAAGACATTAAAAGATTCTACATTCATGATTACCTTTGACCTAGGCTGGTCTAATCCCCAAAGTAATTTTTGCATCTTTGATATCACAGGAAGCAAGAAATGAGAAAGAAAACAGTCACCCTCTTATAAACTAAATGAGAAAACAGAGCGCCTCCTTGCCCACGAAGGCCAGGCTCCTGACGGTGTCCTGCGTCACAGTTTTGTACAGTGTCTTCTGAGAATGACAGAGAAGGGCCCACTCCTCACTGGTGAACTTCACACACACATCGTCTAAGTCCACTGAGAGCTAGAACAATCCAAAATGGGAGGGCGTCACCAAGCAGGATGTTCACAGAGCCCTTTGGTCTTCAGATATTTGCTGTGTCCCTCTTTTTCCAAATACTACAGCTTGCTTGCACATAAATTTAGCAGTCATGAACATAAGGAAACTACGAGATTCACCTGAAGAAATGCAGCCAATGAGATTCCCAGCAACAGTGAATGCCAGGCTGGCCTAGAAGTACAGGCAATCCTCTTGCTTCAGCATTTAGAATACTGTGATGATATGCACACACCACCATTCTTGAGTATTATGTTGACATGGGGTACCC
>PVKB01008714.1:0-13722 GCA_004027205.1 Ctenodactylus gundi | reverse complement strand
AAAAAAAAAAAGTGGTTGTTCAAGTAGATGTGTAGGTGGGGTGGAGAAGCCCACCTACTGATACTACAATTGCCCTCTTCCAGGGTCTTGAGAATCTTCCATAATCTTATTTCATAGAACTCAGTTTGAAAACCCCTGAACATGAGCAAGAGGCCTTTCCCAACTTTCAAAAGAAAAGGGAAGCGTTTGTTTAAATGTAGCCATGCTACGCTGTCTGTGAATGGGGCCCATGCTATAATACCAAGATCAATTTTCCACCATAAATCTGCAGAGTTGTATTGGTTGTGGCTTTAATCTCATCTACCAAATAAACCTCTAACCCAAATTTCAAGTTGAGATTGTAGCTTTAGGGTAGACAATGACATGAAAAAACTAAGTGTGAAGTTTTCATTTTAGATTCAAATAACGTGTTAAAAATGGAGACTCTCTGGGTTGGACTCTCACCACTAACCTGCTCTGCATTTTTAAATTCAGTTGAATAAACTGAGGCACAAAGAGGTTAGAAGCTTGCTCACAAGAACTAGAAACCTCAACTTTCTGGGGTTTAAACATTTTCTTTTCTGAGTTATAAATATTTATTTTTCGAGATTGTAGATTTTTTTTTTTTTTTTTTTGAGACAGGATCTTGCTCTATAGTACAGGCTGGTCCTGAACTCACTATGGAGCCCAGACATCATGGCCTAGGACTCACAGCAATCTTCCTGTCTCAGCCTCCAGTGTACTGTGATTACAAAGTGTGTGCTGCCACGCCTGGCTTACATGGTGCAGAGGAATTGAACTGAGGTACTTAGTACTTGCTAGGCAACCATTCCTTCAGCCCCGAAGATGTAGGTATCATACCTACCAGCGAGTGCAAGATTAAAATGGTAACAACTTGCATTTCGATGAAGCTCCTCCATGTATTAGCTTTCTGTCACTGTCTGAGATGATTATAGAGGAAAGTATCATTTTTGGCTCATGCCTTTAGAGTTCTGTAATCAGGAGCGCCCACAGATTTTAGGCCTCTGGTAGGGGGCTGGACGGCAATGGTGGGGAGCACACGGCCAAGCATGGTCCACCTCACAACGAGGAAGCCAAACAGAGTGAGGAGGTGGCTAGATCCTGTATTCTCCTCCAGTGTCCCGAGGAACTCCCATCTGGGCCCCTGAAGGTTTCCACTACTTCCCATTAACGTCCTTGTGACCCCGCTCCCCTGGTGGACCAGGTCTTCTGGGGGCACTCAATGTCCAAAGTATAGAAGTATGCAAAACACCTTTTCTTAGAAAAGTATTGCCGTTTGCTGCTCAAATGTAGTTCTTTTTAGACCAACTATAGGTCCTCAAACTGGATTTTTGCAGATGACAAAATCTAGTTTCTGAAGACAAAGATTACAGAGAAAGTAAGAGATTTAGCTAGTCCATGCTAATCCACCTGGCTGTGAAGCTCCCCAGCTCACCGGCACCTTGTGGAGAAAGGACCTCCATCCTGTCAATCACATCTGCTCAGTGACTCTTTAGTCAGGATTTCCTCGTGGGTATCCACTTGTCTTTGTTGGCCCAGCTGAGCCCGGCCATGCCTAACCACAAGCATCCCAGATTTCTCTCTTTTCAACGCCCAGTTTTGCCTGGCTCAGCCAGGTGGCAGGGGGGTCCTGTTTAGGGCCCTCAGCTACAAAAAGAAGATGACCTTTGCTAGATGAGAGAGAAGTGAGCGAGCCAGTCTTCCGCACCCGTGGAATGATCTGCTTGCATTTACGTCTGCTTGGTGGTTGAGAAGAAATCATGGACTTCCAAGACCTGGGGCATGCCACGATCTGGATTCCAGCCCTGCGTTTTACACACTGTGGCCTTGGGAAGGTCATTTGGTGCCTGCAGGACAAGGGTTTCCGATTAATCAAATCAGATGTTTGGGAGTGAGGCTGGAGAAATAGTACCGCCCTTGCAGCATTTGCCTAGCAAGCGCAATGGCGTCCTTGGATACTCCAACACTATACACGCCAGGTAGGCGTGGTGGCGCACCCTTGAATTCTCAGCACTCGAGAGGCTGAGGCATGAGGACCACTGTGAGTTGGAGGCCAGTCTGGGCTACACACCGAGTTCAGGAGCAGCCTGGACTGTAGAGCTAGACTGTTTCAAACAAACAATCAATCCGCCATCCCCCCCACTCCACCCCCCCCCCCCCAAAAAAAAAAAAAAAAAAAAAAACCAGAACAAACCAGAACTCACCATTGCGGATTTTGTCCATCTCTCGAGTCTGAGGTGGGATTATTTCGCCACTAGAGGGCAGGCAAATACAATCCCTGAGGTGCTGGCAAGCGTTTCACACAGAAGTGATGCATATATTTAATGCATATATTTTAAATTTAAAAATTAAAATAAAATATGAAACTTCTGATAGGATCTTTGAATACTCTCAACTCAAGGCTGCATTATCCATGTTGTTTTGGCTTTGTTGCCTGTATCGCGTGCCACAGCGACACCTAGCATTTGTTGGTGCTTACTGAGGGCCAGGGACTTTGCTTTACGTGATCCCATCAGTACCTGCACACATCTTGCACACTGGCTATTATCCAGGCTGTGCCCGGAAGGATCCGGAAACTCAGAGGGGTTAAGCTTCTTGCCCAAGGACACCTGGCTGACAATGGGCAAAACCAGGATCTGAATATAGATCTTGTCACCCTGGGCCGGGGCCCACTCTATTTCCTGCTCGCTTTCGTGGTTTGTCCCTCTCACAGCCGCGGTGTTCTGTGCACGTGGCCCACTCCACCACTCCGATGCCATGAAAACACCCCTCTCTGTGTATAAGTGGTTCTGACTTCATAAAATCACAGGCATTTTAATTAAATATTGTGATTTTAAAAAGTGCTATTTGATTGACTTGTTCAGTCTCCATGGATTTACCCAGAGGTCAGGGGCCCACGCTACACGTCCCCCAGGGCTGCTGCATGGTGGCCTTCCTCCTCCTCTGTTCCTCTCCTCTCTGTGGGGAGTCCAGAGGTGCCCAGGCATGTGGGGCGGGTCACAAACTCCCACGCCTGGTCGTCCTTTCCTCTTTCGCTCTAGCTCAGTCTCACCATAACTGTTGTTTTGCACGGACTTGTTACTTCCATGTCAACAGTCCTTTGTTTGAAATTTCATCTTCACTCACTTATCCTCAGTTCTCACTTTTAACATCAAATGCAAAATGTCTTCTCCAAAATACACTTCTTGAATGTTACCACCCGACTTTAAACGTCACTTTGATGAACTTCCCGTTTGTTTTTCGCTAATTTCATCGCCACATGTGGTGCTTCTCTGATTCCCTGTTTCATGTAGTGTACCGCTAACTGGACTACAAGATCCCTAAAGTCACTGGTACTCGACTTCTGATGTTTGAGTATTACTAATGATTCGCTGAGCTGGATTCCACTTCTGACCCTCTTTTGTGATGAGACTGGTAGGACCAGTCACATCATTTCATAGCTCAGTGGATGGTCAGATTTTAAGAGCCCCTGGGTAATACTCGTGAGCACATATGGAATTCTAATCTGTTTTGAGCTTTAATGAATGATCTTATAGTGTTCTCCCAGAAACCGAGTGGAGAAGACACCCATATGGTCATTCCCCGTTGCCAAAGGGTACATCCAGTGGCCCATAGTTTTGTTCAGAGGCAGAGTGCTGAACAGGTGGGATTTGAGTCCAGACAGCCCAACTCTGAGGCTCATGCCTTTAACCACTTCCGTATCCCACCTTTTAGCCAGATGTTGTTGCTGTTTAGACATGAGGCTTTATAGCTGGGGTGGAGGAGAGAGAACAGAGAAACGGTGGGAAGAGCATGGAGAGTGAGCTCTGGCAGCTGGTAGAAGCCTTCTCATTTCCCAGAGTGGTTCTGTGATCTCCAAGATCTGGAGCAAATCGTACCACGTTCCATGCTGTGTTGGAGACACAAGTTCTTCCAGCAACTCTGGGAAAGAGGCAAGTAGCTCAAGAAAGATGCAAAAATAATATGAGATCACTGACTTTTATCTAGATCTCTAAAATAATTGGGTGTCTCAGTTGATATCTTAGCAACGAATGTCAGTTTGGTCACTAGTCTCCAAAACAAAACGTAAGCAAAAACCACACAGCACTCTATATTAAAAAGATTCAACCAGGGATACGTCAGTGTCAAGGAAAGGTAAGTTCCCTGGTGAGACCAAGCTTCTGTGGCCTCCCACGCCGCGTCTCATTCCTGTCACTGCTTCGGCCCTGCAAGTGCACAAAGCCTGGTGCTCTGCCCTGCTCTGCCACTGTTTCCTTGAATATGTTATTGTTGCTTCTGAGTAACATTTCTACTGTTCAAAATGGCCCCAAGCCACTCATTAGTTAGTATCAGGGTTGATATCAAAATGACCGAACAACTGGTCTGGCTCAGGTTGTGTCCATTAGAGCAGATGATAATTATAGATAATCAGTATAGATACCAAGTGTCAATAACAAAGGACATGGTTGGTCCAAGCTGGGCTCTACTGCCTCTCTGATTGCTGACAAATGAGGGAAGGATGGGAAAGCTGGTGTGTGGCTGGGCTTCAAGAAGCAGGGACATCAGGTTGGCTGTTGCCCTGATAGTGCTGGTGTATATGTTCAGGACAATGTAAGAAAGTGATACTTTTAATTTCTGCCCATTTATTATGGCTCTTATTGTAGGTTTGGGGTATATGGCTTCTATCGGTTTACAGCAAGGTTCTTCTATACCTACTTTCCTCAGGGTTTCTTGTTTTTTATTGTGAATGGGTGTTGAGATTTGTCAAAGGCCTTATCTGCATTAACTGAGATGGGCATATGATTTTTGTTCTTGCATTTATTAGTGCGGTGTATTATCTTAGTTGATTTGTGTATGTTAAATCAACCTGCAATCCCAGGAATAAGGCCAAATTGATCATGGTGTGTGATGTTTTTGATAAGTTGCTGAATCCCATTTGCCAATGTTTTATTGAGAATTTTTGCATCTGTATGTATTAAGGAGATTAGTGTATAATTTTCTCTCCTGGTTAAGTCTATGTCTGGCTTTGGTATCAGGGTGGTGCTAGTGTCTTAGTTACTTTCTCACTGCTGTGACTCAATACCCAACAACCACAAAATTAAGGGAGGAAAGATTTATTTTAGCTCACAGTTTTAGAAGGTCACAGTCCACTCAGGGGTGGCTGGCAGCAGTGGAAGCACATGGCGGAGGCGGAGGTGGAGGTGTCTTCTCACGACATCCCAGACAGATAGCTAAGTCCTATCAAGTCCATATCTCCTCTAGTACAAGAGGAAGGTAGCTGCATGTCTATATTTCCAGGTCACATCCCAGCAATCGGCCCCTCCTGGATCCAGGTGAGGAAGGTTTGGTAAGACCCCACTACCCACCTGTAATATACCCCTCCAGACTAGGCCCCAATATTCCAACAGTACGTGGTTCCAAATACAACCCATAGCGTTTAAACACACGAAACTTCTGGGGGACATTCTGGATCCAAACCACAATAGCTAGCTTCCAAAAATAATGGCAATGTTCTTTCTCTTTCAACTTTGTGCAACAGTTTGAGAAGTGTTGGTGTTAGTTCCTCTCTGAAGTACTGGTAAAATTCTGTGGTGAAGCCACTCAGTCCTAGAGTTTTCTTTGTGGGTAGAGACTTTATTACCATCTCAATTTCCATGTTTGTTATGGGTCTACTCAGGTTTTATGTCTTCTTGGTTCAATTTTGGTATTCTGTATGTGTCTAGAAATTTATCCATTTTTTCCAAGTTCTCCAGTTTGTTGGAATGCAGATTTTCAAAATATTCCTTATGATTCTCTGAATTAAGGAAGTGATTAGATTACAAGGGGCATCCAAAAAAGGCCAGGTACCTTAACTTGGCGGATCATCACAGTTACGTCATGAGTTAAAAAAAGATAGATCCTAGGCTCCATCTAAGAGTGATTGAAACTTTAACAATCAGGGAATAGAAGGGTGCATTAAAAATATTTCCCAGGTGATCTTGATAATTATGTTTTGATATCGCTTATTTAAGCAAACATTTCATAATTACTCCTCACTTTTCTCTTTGGATTTCTTCTCTCAAATGCTTCCTGCCTGAAATCCAGGACTTTGTCCTTGGTTGCCAAGGATGCACTTGCTCTAACACTATTTCTGAATTATGTGAAGAAGAATATTCTTAATTATTCTAAAGTAATAAGAAATTTGGTGACTAGCTGCCTGTTGTGACAATGAGAGATCAGTTTTTGAGATTCTGATCGGTTTTAATATAAACTCAAAATACATTGAAGACACAGAGCCGTAACTCCCACTCAGATGTCCTTGAACTTAGTACAGTGGAGAAGAAAGAAGATTTTAACTCAAAGTGTTAAGAAATCCCAACAGGAAGCATATGTTTACTATAAAAATTACCAAGTAAAGTACTGAAGAGGTATTTGCTGGAAAACAAAACTTGCAAAAAGTGGACCCAGGAAGGTCTGACTGAAAATAGTAAAATGTAGGCTGGAGGAATAACTCAGCAGTTAAACCGCTTGCCTAGTAAGTGCTAAGCAGCTAAGGACCTGAGTTTAATTCCCCAGCACCACATAAGCTGGGCGTGGTGGCGCATGCCTGTAATCCCAGCACTCGGGAAACTGAGGCAGAAGGATTTCTGGGAGTTCAAGGCCAGCCTGGGCTCCATAGTGAGTTTAAGAACAGCTTGGGCTGCAGAGCAAGACATTGTCTCATAAAAAAAAAAGAAAAAAGAAAAAAAAGAAAAAAGAAAAGAAAAAATAAAATAGTAAAACGTTGAATGAATGAAAATCACTGGAAAGTTTACTGCAAGATCTTCATTATTCAGAAGAAACTGGGTTTTGTGCTTATAGGTGTGCCTTATAACAGATTTTAGCATACCATTTAGGAAAGTGGTTCCCATCTTTAAATGCAAAACTTATTTATTTTCTAATACTCCCCACATAGTATTAATCTTTTATCATATATGCATATCATATATAATGATAGTGACAATACACATAGCCACTTCTGATGATGCTCATCGTGCTGAGCTCAATCCCTGGTCCCATGTGTCTCGAAAGTATCTGGTGCTGATCTAGGGGAGACGCAGAGGCCAGTTTCTAGTGCCAGATCAGGACCCAGGGTTAATCATTTTGTCCGCCCTTAGTTGTCAATAAAGAACCTGACACTCTTCTTATTATACCTGTGTTAGTTTTGTATTGCTGTGACCAAGTATCTGGACAAACCAACCAAGGAGGAAGGATTTATTTTGGCTCAGTTTCAGAGGTTCTAGTTCATGCGCATGGGGTTCCAATTCTGTGGACCGAGGGTAAGGTACAACATGAAAGAAGGGGTAGAGGCAGTGGAGCAAAGCTGGTCACTTTGTGGCTGCAGGACTTGTAAAAAGAGGTAAGGAGCCCGAGAGGAAGGGACCAGGGACAATATACTGTCCCCCAAATCAGAACCCCTTCATTTAGGCCCACCTCTAGCCACAGGAGGTTTCCAATGGAGGTGCTATTCCATGGTGATTGCATCAATACATGAATCCATCAGTGAGGTTAGAATCATCTGGATCCAATCATCTTCCAAAAGCCATATCTCTGTAAGCCCAACACTCAGGAGGCTGAGGCAGGAGGACCACTGTGAGCTTGAGGCCAACCTGGGCCATATAGTGAGTCTAGGACCAACCTGGACTGCAGAGAGAGACCTTGTCTCAGTAGAAATAAAGAAACAAACAAATAAACAAGCAAACAAAAACCAACCTCTGAACACACGAAAATTGTGGGGGCCATTTTAGATCTACACTGTGATAATATCCTGGCTCACGAGTACTAAGAGAATGAAGTTAACGTGAGGAAGAAAACTGAAAGCTTTGCATGAACGGTGTTATTTGCACCTCTAGAGAAAACTGTCCAATTATAAGTAAGGAAGTAGAACTGGTATCGACTTGTGCTTTTTTTCCATTTATATAAACGACAAGAGGTCTAGAACATACAATTTCCTGACATATATTTTGTTCTTTTACTAGTGGGTAGAAATAAAGGCATCCAGCCTGCAAGAGAACGTTAGGAATAGCGAGACTGCAATAGCTATCCCGGCTTTCTCTGCTCCGTGGCTGGCCTGCCCTGTAATTCGCATGTTAGATGCCGGATGAGCACCCTAGGGCTATGTGATACCCAGTATTCAGCGGTGTGTAAGGAAGTAGCCTAGATGAATACATAATGACTTTTCATACATTCAGAGTGCTGTTTATTTCTTGAAATCACAAGAGAGAAACTCTAATCATGGCAGCATTAAGTACTGGAATGAGCCACAGGGTAGCAGGCTGGCCCTGGGGGAAGCACTTTCTGTACTATTGATTTACTTATTTGATTTCCTTGTACAATGCCCATGACCTGAGCCATTGCTGCAGCAGAGAGATGCAGGCTTTCCAGGTGAGTCAAGCATTATGCTTTAAACGAATCCAAGTGTTCTCTGTAAGGCCAATGACAGCACTAGGGAGAGAGTGGCTGGGGACTGTTTGGGGCCCTGAATATCATTGTTTTGTAGTTTGATCATGCTTGCAAATCCTCTATGGAGAATGCCACACTTCTATCAAGCCACTATAAGTCTGATTTTGTTTCTAGAAATTTATATTTAGAGTTTAATATCTGTACTTTGGTTGTATATTATCATGGCAAAAAAGGCATCAAGGTATTTTTGGCCTCAAAAATGCACAATATTTATAATGCTCATGTCATTCCTTATCGTTCACAGAATATAGTCAAACTTACGATGTGTGATTTAAATGTTTCAGGGCCTAGAAAGACAGTGTCAATATGTGAAGCACCTGTTGTGAGGCAGCAGTGACTGTGGGTAAGTCGTTCCACTGAGATTCCTACTTATATTCTAAAAAGCTGCTTGTCTCGTCACGCAAAGAGTATTTGGGGACTACATGTCCCCCAATGGCCTCTTTTCAGGTGCACTTATTTTTTATTTTTATTTTTATTTTTTGTTTGAGCTTCCAGTAACTACATGTAGTAAGTTGTATTAGTCAACTTGGACCAGACACCAGGCGTTCATAACCTAGAGGGGATTAATTTGGCTCATGGTTTCATGGGGTTTGGTCCTTTGTAAGCTGGATCCAACACAGAATCATCATTGCAGAAGGCATATTAGAGCAAGGCTGCTTGGATCAGGGTGCTGGGAAGTGGAGCAAGAGAACAGCATTAGGAAGTGGTCAGGGACTGGACACACAGGACTCCGTGTCATGCCACAGTGACCCACCAAGATAAACCCAGGTGGATGCTTTACTAAGCCCTCCAGTAGCTCCCAAGCTAATCAACTTGACAATTAAGCTGAATTGTCACATGACACCCCTTTTCAACTTGACACTCAAATATATCTTCTTAAACCACACTTAATTTCCAAATAAGTATAATTAGCAAATTAACAATCCCCCCTCAAATACTACAACTGTCTCATGTACAAATGAAAATGCAATAATCTCTTCTCCCAAATTTGAATAGTTCCAGTGTTTCTCAAAAGTTCAAGTCAAATTCTCCTCTGAAACTCCGGGCCAATTCCTATCTGTGAATCTCTGGAACAATAAAAAACAAAAAACAAAAACAAACAAACAAACAAAAAAACAAGTTCCACTTTCACAAGATGTAATGGCACCCTGCAAACATCCTCATTCTAAAAGGGAGGAAGAGTGAGAGAGGCGAGGCTAAAATCGAGCAGGGTAAAACTGGCTTCTCCTACAGCCTCTGGGGCAGACAGTTGTGAGATGCAAATTGCACTCGGCCCTCTCTTGGGCTAGCTTGCAGCTTCTGTAAGCAAAGGTTTAATATTTCCAGCATCATCAGCTTTTGGGGTCTCCACTGCACTTTTGGTTTCATTTCCATAGCTCACGCACTCACCTCTCAGGGGCAGCTGCCTGATCTCCCAGGCCTTCCATCTGGGTAAAGGCCTCCTTCAGGACCCCACAACTCTTGCGTTCAGCATGCCTGGATGACCAGTATCACATAAATGATGTCACCCTATGCAGGTTGTAGCCACGTCCCTGTAAACCATGGCTGCAGAGGGCTTTGAGAGCCTGGATAGCTGACTCATCTACAATGAATGCTGGAGAATCCACTCTTCAGAAAGTCCTTTTCCAGGAGGAGGTGCTGGGGCTCACCCCTCAAATGAAGAGTATATTTTATACACCAGAACCTACGATGGGTGAGGTTTTGCTGATTCCTGAAATGCTCTCAGGACTTCTTTCTCATAGTCCCAGTTCAAAGGACTTGGTTTCTCTTTGTGGTGCTGATATCTTTAACAATCACACCTTCTTTGGCTCCAGTTTTAGACATAATTATTTTTGGACCAACAATTTCAAGTTTTTCTTTTCTGCCTCTGGCCCCAGAGTCTCACTATAAATCTGGCTAAAAGCAGCCAGCAGTATCTACGGCACAGCTTGAATAATAGGACTCCTTCACCAGATCAGTTATTGCAACCTCCGTAAACTGAACCGCCTACAAAATCTCAGGGCATGGGAAAAATGCAGACAATGTACACAGATGGCCTATATTCCACTTCCCAACAGAATACGGACTCACACTGTGATCTCGGAACTCGGCCTTTAGCGTTGCATTTCTACCAATACTGTGGTCTTCTGAGCTCAGAAAAGAACTGCACGTTAGGCTGCACCCATGGCATTTTAGGCATTCTCTTTCCTGCTTCTCCAAACTCTTTTACACTCCTCCCACACGTCAGTTTTAAAGGTTTCTGAAACACATGTTTAGGTACAGTCACAGGAGTGATGTCATTTCTCTGGCAACAGTTTTCTATATTAGTCAATTTTTCTGTTGCTGGGACAAAATATTTGGCATCCACAACTTAAAGGAGTACCGGTTTATTTGGCTCCAAATTTCAGAGGATTCAGCCCAAGATCAGCTGGCCCTCAGGCAGGAGCATCCTGACAGAAGGGCGTGGCAGGACAAAGCTTCTTAGTTCATGGCAGCTGGATGACAGCAGGGGAGTAACATCAGAGGAGTAGGGGCCAGGAGCCTTACAGATTATTCAAGGTCATGACACCATGACTCACCCAGACGCACCCAGAGTGTGTTCTACCAATCTCCCAAGCAGCTTCCAAGCCAATCATGTTGACAAGTGAGCTTACTTCTCACATTGGCTTAATGAATACAATTACGTAAATGAGGAGGCGAGAGTTCTTCAAGGTAAGAGTCTCAGTCAAGGTGGCTTGGCTAGTATCTGGTGGGGGGGTGAGGATAAGAAGTTCAAGCTCTATCACAGTGGTTAAAATGCTTGCCGTGCAAGTGCACGGCCCTGAGTTCCATTCCCCAGCAACACATAAATCTGGGTGTGGCGGCACACGCCTGTAATCCAAGCACTCTGGAGGCAGAGGCAGGTGGATTGTCCTGAGTCCAAGGCCAGCCTGGGCTACTACACCAGTGAGTTCAGGACCAGCCTGGGCTACAGAGCAAGATACTGTGTCAAAAAATGAAAAAAAGAAAGAACATAGAGAAAAAAATTATTCTTTGTATTAGTAACTATTTGTGAAGTACAGTAATTACATTCAACTTGAGAAATAGTGCACGTGCATGATGAAGCTGAAAGAGGCAGAAATGGTTAAATAGTTTCTGTTACATGCACTTGTTCTACCATCTAAGTCATCATTAAAAAGCTTCTCCACTGATTTTCTTTGTCCCCTTCTTCATATCTTTTTATATAACATTCATGGACACACTAAACATGTGTAATTGTTTACAGTCAACAAGCTTCTTTTACAACAGAGGTTGCCAGGGTGCTTTTGAAGCATTGATTGTTTTTTTTTTTTTTCCAGAGGCAAGAAGAGTTTGCTGAGTGAAACATCTTAATGCAAAAAAGCAAGCCTCTCCTCTGAGAGCAGGCTGGTTTATCCAGAGTGGACTCGACACAGAGCGGTTGCTCACATTGGGATTCCTGTGTGAGATGCTTCAGAGGACAGGTCCATACTGGAGACTTGGTGTCCTACTCAGGCCGGAATCACATGGCAGGAATGCAGGCTGTGGATTCCGGAAAGGCTGGATATAAAACCTCTGGTCTTGGGTGATTTTGTGCAATCTACTAAAACCTTAACTGTCAATTGCATTGTTTGAAGACGGAGAAACTATTATGGGAGTTAAATATTGTTAAATAGGTGTTGTGTGTGGCTCTTGGCAAGTCACAGGTGTTCAGACATGGTCAGTTCCCTGCTCTCCATGTTTTTTACCCATGGCTTCATGCTCAGTGGAGATCTGGGGCCCATGATGAGGAAACAGGAAGTCGGAGCAAGTGTGCTCTGCGTTCCACAGGAATGCTATCTGCTTAGAGACGCTTCCGATACCTTGCACTGTTAAAGGGACACTGAACAGGAAGTAAGTTTTGGAAACAAAGTGGAATTCTGCTGGCAGAAAAGCTTTGATAGGGTCACACATCGATTAGCATAATTTTCATTACGTGTCTATTTTCGTCCCGTGGGATACTTGTTTGGATTTCATTGTGCCCATCGAGCAGCTTTTGTTTTGGGCTGTGAGTTTAATTATTTAGTTATTTATGAGTGCATCTGGGCATGAGTGCCACCATTTTATTTCAGTGACAAATTTATGGTCAGTGAATTTTAGTAATTAATGAATAAATTATGTCTCCTCCATAAATGCCTCTGCAATTTGTAATTTCCATAACAATTCATAATACTTAAGAAAGGTTCTTTATTAGCTGAAAAAGCCAGTGCTAATGAAATCAGGAAGGGGAGACTTCAAATTGCTTTAATTAACTTCATTAATTAATATCCAACATGTGTAGGATATGGAGTTGGCTGTGGTTGGCTTGGTTAGAACTTACTTGCCTAAAATGTGTCTGATATATGAATGTGTTTTTGTTAAACTCTAATTATTTTGTGTGGTACAAACGAAGAATAAAAGAATTTCCGTTTTTGTGATCTTTGATTCTTAGGATATTCTCACATCCTTGAAATTTGCCACCCCTCAAAAAATTTGTGCCTATAAACAAATACACATATTCATTTTCCAAAAGAAAAAAAATTCCACAAAGCTACTTTATGATGCAATTAGTAAGAATTAAGAACCTTTTTTTTTTTTAAAAAAGTTTGGATGCCTCCAATCTCTTTCAAGCAAAATCAGTGCCAAAAAATAAAATTTCATTAAACCATATTCTCCAAAAATCACTACTCTAAGCGGACTGGGGCAAAAACCAGTTGAATAAAAATAATCCTTGCCCTCATAGGCGCTCATAGTTGAATGAAGATGAGAGGTGGAGTTATTTAAATGAGCTAAGAGAATGCGGGAGAGCAGGAGGTCCCTGAGTTCTGCCTAATGGCACGCGGCGAATGGGAAGCACCTCATTCCTAGGCCTGGCCCGTAGAACCTTCCTATGTGGGACCATCGTTTCTTCTCTTCTTCTGTTTTTTTTCTTCTGTCTTTTTGTAGCCTCAGAATTCACATTGAAGGGAGTTGCACTTCAAAACTCAAGAAGATGGAGCCTGAGACCTCAATCCCTGCTTTTCGCTCTCTCCTCCTCTCCTCCGAGCACGTGCCGGCTCACGGTGGACCGTGGCAGGAGGGACAAATGAACAGTGTGTGTTGTGTGAAGTCATTTGGATTCTATGAGCCAAGGTTACTGATCCCACCAGAAAAGCTTGCATGATGCCTGAGCTCCAATCTGCTCAAAATGTCAAGGCGCTGCTGTTCCCCACGGAGGCTGCCACTTCTTCCCTCCCCTCCCCTCCCGTCCCCTCCCCTCCCCTCCCC
>PVKB01008713.1:0-14265 GCA_004027205.1 Ctenodactylus gundi | reverse complement strand
CCCTCTTGGCGTCTCTGGGGCCATTAAGGGTGGGGGCCCACTCCAGCTGAGCCACACATGAGTCAACACTGGAGTGGGGCCAGGGCAGGAGGGGAGAAGGTCCTGAGTCTGGATGTGCAGGCCCTGAGTGAATAGAGCTGGGACAGGATGGCGCACTATGGGACTGGAGCTGAGGCCAGGGTGCTGGGGCAGGGTGGAGGCCAAGGCAAGCCCCCACAGGCCAGCCTGGCACACAAGCCTGACCCTGGCGATCAGGCTCAGAGCAAGGCAGGGTGGAGCTGTGCTGACAGAGGATCAGAACCTACAGAGTTGTGTTTCAGAACAGTTTCCATGGCTTCTTTAGGTCTCCTGAGGCTCCAGGTGTGTGTGTGGGGGGGACTCATGGGGCCACAGGACCACATACAGGGACACACAGCCCTGGCAATCCCTAGCCCCAGAGGATTCCCCAGAGGTCCTGGCATTATGGCCTCCTCCTTTGAGCCAGGGCCCTGACAGGCACCCCCACACCTCTGGCACCCACACCCTTCTGCTCCCCACACCCCACGCCATGCAGTATCACAGCCACAGCAGCCAGCATCGGGGCGGCTGGCATCCCCCAGGCCGGGCTGGTAACCATGGTCATCGTGCTCACCTCTGTGGGACTGCCCACTGACGACATCAACCTCATCATCGCCGTGGACTGGGCTCTGTGAGTGCACCTCGTTGCTCCCTAGCGCTGTCCCCTGCCAGGGCAGCAGCGTCAGGCGCGGGAGCTGAGGCCCTTCCTGAGGGTAGAGGGTGGGACCGCCTTCCTCATCCATATAATCTGGGGGACTCAGATTAAAAAAACAAAAGCAGCAAGCCCCTTGCTGAATACTTATAAAGAACTTCAAGATGGTGATCCCAGAGCATCCAGCTGAGCCCAGCCTTTGTAAGCACAGGGCCGGTGCGGAGTACAGCTGGGATGCCCCTGCATCAGCCCTCTTCCGCACCACTCAAAGGAGCTCTCCCTGGCCAGCCCATCACTACCTGTGCCACTGGGCAGGGCCCTCACTCCTCTGGGGCGAGCAGGCCTCCCCCAGCTCCCCTCAAGGTGCCCCCGCTCACTGCCCCCCCCTGAATCGCCAGGGACCGCTTCCGCACCATGATTAACGTACTGGGTGACGCGCTGGCTGCAGGCATCATGGCCCACATCTGCCGAAAGGACTTTGTTCGGGACACGGGCCCTGAGGTGAGAACAGAGCCCCTTCCAGAGGACACCAGGACACACACGGGTGGGATGGCGCCAGACCTTCCACCCACAGTCGGCGGCTTCCAGCCCGTCCTTCCACAGACGGGGGGTGACTAACCCTCCAACGTTTGATTGACTGATTCGTGGTACTGAGGATCAAGTCGAGTGTCTTCACACTACACAGCTACAATCCCTGCCCATTTTTACTTTTTATTCTGGACAGAGTCCAGACAAGCCTGTCCTGAGTTGACCAGGATGGACTTGAACTTGTGATCCTCCTGCCTTAGCCTCCCAGAGTGCTGGGATTACAGACCTGCACCACCAGGCCCAGCATGTCTGGTATTTATTGAGCATCTGCCAGGGCCAGCACTGATTTAGACACAGGAGGAACATTATGAACTATGATAACACCCAATGCCCTAGGGGCGCTCACACCCTAATGAGGCTGTGGGGGCTGTAGGATCTTTAGGGCTCCCTACGTAGCCATGTGTAATAGGCCATCCCCAAGTCAGGGAGCAGAAGATATGCATCAGAGAAGACAGCCACCAATCCCAGGTCCCTTGGATACTAAGACAGCTCCAGCAGGGGACAGGATAGCTGGGGGCCCAGTGTCCCACTTGAGTGCTGGGGCCGCTTGATTTCTGTAGGAAGTCCCTCCTGTGGTTCACAGCCCTGAGCTCCCTCAGTTTTACCTGCCATCTTTCAAGTTGCTATCAAAGCCTGTGTTTATTCTCCAGAAACTGCCTCCCTGTGAGACCAAGCCCGTGAGCCTCCAGGAGATCGTGGCAGCCCAGCAGAACGGCTGCGTGAAGAGCGTGGCTGAGGCCTCGGAGCTGACCCTCAGCCCAGCCTGTCCCCACCACATCCCTGTACAAGTGGAGCAGGACGAGGAGCTGGCCACTGCCAGCCTGGACCACTGCACCATTGAGATCAGCGAGCTGGAGACCAATGTCTGAGCCTGTGGGGCACAGGTCCCAGTGAGCTCTGGGACCTGAACTCAAAACTCGACTGAGCACGTGGCGGATGCCAGGCTCACACATCCTTCCTTTCCTATGAGGTTGGAATTAGCTCTGGCCTTGGGAAATGGATTCTCAGAGAGGGCAAGGTGCACATGGGAGCCCCAGTCAGAGAGGACAGCCCGCAGAGCCACGCCCTGTCTGTGACAGTATCTATCCTGTGAGTCTGTGTGCAGGGGCAACCAGACAGGAGCTATGGCCTCCACTTTCTGGTGACAGATTTGAGGTTCTGAGCGCAGAAAACACTCACCCAAGTCCTCGAGAAAGCAACATAGGGGACAGGACACTAACTCATCTTTTGGGCCCTGGTCACCCCCTCCTACAAGACAAGGTGGCCAGCAGTGCCACTTGTCCAGAGGCTCTGCTCCTCTCCAGGAGCCCCACAGTCACCACTGCTTCCAAGTTATGAAATTTTAACAACATCCTGGTTTCTGCTGCAGCTGTGTCCAGGCCCAGGCCAACCTCCATCCCCACCCCACATCACATGGCCGCAGTCAAACAGCTGTCCCTAAAGGAAGATCCATTTCAGGGCCAAGACCCACTGCCTTCCTTGTGCCACAGCCTGCCCTAACCCTGTCTACCTCCTGAGTCTTACAAGGCTCGTCTGATGTGGGGACAGCCATCCTCACTAGGGCACATCCAGGCCAGCCTCCCACGAGCAGGTAAGCAGGCCCACCTAGGCACTCTGACCAAACTGTCAGGGCATCTTGGGGTCAGGGCTCCCAGGCAGAGGCAAAGCAGAGTTGGAGTTCCTATCCCTTTCTGTGTTTGCAAACTCAGTGATAACTAAATAAAGTTCTTTTGTTTTTTCAAGTCTTGCGTGAGTAGCGACTACTCAGGGCAGTACTTCTTCACCGGACTCAAGGAGGCTGTCGGCACGGAGAAGCCTGTGCTGGTGGCCTTAATGAGGACAGGCTTGTCTGGATTGACACAGTGTAAGCCAAATGCCCAGGGGCCAGTCTCACCAGGCCTGCTGTGCCTGTGCCTTGGCCCAGGGATCACAACATGACTAGACTACCCTGTTCCTGGCCCCAGACTCCATAAAAGGAACAGATTCCCTCAGCCTGTCTTGCTCCCTCAGGTATCACTTGGAGAAATTTCCAGCATCTCTCCTCATCATAAGTCCCTCCAGGGGGCATGCAGGCTACACAGAGGGCACTGACCAGGCAGCCTGTTCTAGATGTGCCTTGGGAGAAAAGATACAGTTCTGGGATTGGGAAGGTCTTATACCAGGACACCCACAGAGGGATGCCCCCGGGAGGGGCAAACTTTCCCAAGGTTATTCAGAGAACAGGAATGTCACCTGATCCCACTAGGAGCTACACCCATCTTCCTCCTAGATGGGACAAGTACAGAAAGGGTTGGCCCCCTGATCCCCCTCTCACTGTAGGGCTGGAGGTCATAGGGCCAACATGAGGCCTCAGCACCCAGGAGAGGTGAGATGGTAAGCCACTGGTGACTCCTACCTTCATGTGGGTAGGTTTTGGCCCCTTCCCTTGGTTACTTTCTAAGAGCCTTTGAGTGAAGCGGTCTTCCCCACTCCAAGGGAAGTGTGTGCTATTCGGTAGACTTAATAGGAGTATGTGTACCAGGAAGTCACTACTACCAGGGCATCTCAACCCACTGTGGGCAGCTCTGCCGGTCACGGTTTCCCTTGCTGGAATTGCTTCCTGCAGCTTCCTTCCCTGGGCCCTGCCCTGCCCCAGGGGGGGGAACCTGTGCCTCTCTTCTCTGTGAAGGCCTGCCTCCTGTCCTATTCCTACCACTGTGAGGCTGATCCTATTCATAATAGCCTCTCGATTCAAAGGTGACCTGCAGGTGACTCCTGAGCCTCGCTTGCCCTTTGCTTGGACAGTTTCTGGGAACACATCGTGGGCTTGTAGGCATGGTATGGTGATCCTAGCCCTGACTCTCACCCAGCTGAGGGTCTACGCATACTTCTAGGCCTCATCATGGGCCACAAATCCCTGTCTCGCTGGACCTCTGGCCATGCAACTCCTCGTGGGGCCCCAAGAACTGAACCGTGCCCTGGTTCCTGCTGGCTTGTCTGGGTGCTCTCCCTTGCCCTCCCCAGGTGGATGCCAGCCCAGAGCCTAGCTGGAAGCATGCACAGACACACCAACTGCAAGGAAGGGATAATACTTTTATATTAGTTTTTTTGTAATAAGAAGTCAGCTTTGAGGGTTTTTTTTTTTTAATCATTTTTCTTTTCTTAAAAAACAAAAACAATGAAGGCATCCAGAACTTCCCTGCAGACTCAAAGAATAGTGTCTCATAGTTCCAGCCCAGCCCTTCCTGCCTGGTCCTCCCCAGCCCCATGGCCACCTTTGCCTCACTTCTGCTCCAGGGCCCCAGGGGCACCCAAGAGGTCCTCTCACGCAGATAGAACTTGTTTGTGAAAGAACTTGTCCATCAAACACATCTGTAGCCTGCAAGTGCATGGTGGAGAGGGACCCAGCAGAGCAACTATCCCAGCACCTGAAGGGGTCAGGGATAGGGCAGAAGTCCAGAAGGTTCCTGTTCCCAAAGGAAGGGAAAGGAGCATGATCCAGCTTTTGTAAGTTCCAGAGTGTGGAAAGTACCTGGCTGCGGTGTAGAGAGGGGACCCTGTGTCTTCTCCAGACGAGCAGAGAGGAGCAGGCAGATGAGGGGTGGTTCTGGCCAGATTCTACCAAGAGCTGTTGGAGGCATGGGCCATGGCAGGGGCTGCTGGCATGTGACTCCGTGTGTATGCTGTGTATGAGTGTGCATGTGTGTATCTGTGTAAACAGGCGAGTGAGTGCAGGCCTGTGTGTGCCAGGGAGGGCCAGGCCATTTCCAAGTCTGTGTGACTAAGAAGGCAGACATGGGCAGCAACAGTGTTGGGGAGAGTGACCATTTGGAAGATGATGTGCAGCTGGCTGTGTGAGTGGCCCAGCTGGGTATGTGGGGGTGTGACACGGTGTCAGCACATGTCAGGCTATGCGACACACTGCAGGAAGGGGTGGGAATACAAGATGGCCTTCAGCCACTGGCATGTGGGATGGCACATGGGCTTGGTGATAGGTGTGTCCATGTAAGCAGGTCGGAATGGAGGCCCACAGGGCTCAGGCATGTGCTGCAGAAGGGAGTCCGTTGTCCTTCATCCTGCAGAACATGTAGGAGAGTCAGGCCTGGAGAATACCACCAGCCGCAGCAGGGCCTCGAGGTGGACTGAAGGGGAGGAGGTCCCAGCTGGGGGCTCTGGAAGGCCAGGCTACTATAAGTAGGGAGGAAATCGTCCCCGGAGCCTGGAGCCAGTGGGATGTGGCCATGACAACATGGGAGGGACAGCCTTTGAGTCTCTCTGGCCACTCCCTACAATCTCTCCCAGGGTCCTACTCAATGAACTTGGTGAGGTCACAGTCCTCCAGGGCAGGCAGATTTTCTCCTACCCTAGGACTCTGCAACCCCTTCATGAGAGCCCCAGAATCCTCAATGAAGGGCCATTTGTCCCTACTGTCTTGAACTCCACTTGAGAGCATGATGCCTCGATTCCTCGGGAGAAGGGGCGCCACCTCCATACCCAGGAGTAGGGCAAGGGTACTCTGGAGCATTGCCCCGGCCTGTCCCTCCATCCTCACAAACTTGCCACACATGCTTTTCCTTGACATCAGCACAGACCCCTTTCCCCCTCCATCACCCACCCACAAGGCTGTTGTCATCAGCTTCTCAGGCACCTCTCTGCCTCAGGCCCTACATCAAATCAACATTTAATGGTGCCTCCTCCCGTTGACACAGCCTGGGACTGCAAACCCTGGCACAGCTCACTCTTGAGTTTTTGCTAACGTCTGAGATCCTCTCTGACCACTACCACTCCTTCTGGCCACTCACCACCAGTTTCCAGGCTCCAGCCCTCCCCCAGTGTCCCTGCCCACCTCGCATCCCCCACAACACCTCCTTCCTTTCCCATCCTGGCCTCAGGCCCATGGCTTCAGCCATCCTCTGGGTAATGTACTCAACTGCCTTGTTCCTTTTCCTCCCAGTCCCACACCCCAGCCATGGATGGAGCCCTGTTTCATCTTCTCATACCCCTGGCCTGCTAAGCACTACCTACTGCCTGAAGGAAACAGAAGGCTCGAGGCATTGGGCTGATGTGACTTCCTTTCCAGCCACCAAGCCGCTACACTGCCTGTGACTGCAGCCACATAGCCCTCCAGCCCTCCCACAATAGTGGGACAAGCACAGCGCTCCTACAGTTCCCGCAGCACCCCTCACACCAACTGCCTTCTCAGAGCACCCCTCCTCTCCACCCTGCATCAGCCCCCACCCAGCTCCAGCCAAGAAAACAGCACCAAGGGAAAGCAGCCCTTCCTGAATGCACATGGCTTCCCCACCTCTGCCCTTCCATGTCTCCACAGCCAGACTCCTCAAGAATGTCTATTCGGGATCTACTTCCTTTCCAGCCACTCTCTCCTCCCCTGTCAAGCCCTGCAGTCATTCCCTCCAAAGTTACAGATGACTCCAAGTGGAAAAATCCAGTGAACCCTGGCCAGTGCTTAGGTCCCTTGGCCTTTCAGCAGCCCTGATATGGTAGAGTCCCCACTTCTGGGAAGCCTATGTACACAAGCCCCATGCACACACACATGGCTACTTGGAAGTGTGCATGGGAACACACTCTATGCATGGGTCATGTGCTCCCAAGCAGGCCACATGTGCATGCAACTATGTATATGGTGTGTGCTGTGTGTCAGAGTATGTGTGCGTGGTGTGCGTTCTGCAGATGTGTGCTGTGCGACAGGATGTATGTTTTAATGTGCAGGTGCGCACGAGTACCTGTGTATTGGTGCACATGTGTATGTACACATGCACAGAGGTAGGTGCCAGTGTTCCAAGCACATGCAAGGCCTCTGTGCCTTGGCTGCCTGCAGTTGCCTCCACTCCCTCCCTGACTACTCCAGCTCAGCCTCTGCTCACTAACTGAGCAAGCTCCACTCACACCCTAGCCCCTGACCAGGGCCTGCCTCAGCCTCATGGTCTGTCTCAAGGCTGACAGTGCCTGGACCTGCACCTCCAGCTTAGCCTCCCTCCTGAGCCCCAGACCCATGTGCCTACCCCGTCCGGGTGACTCCCATGGCATCACGCACCACTCTGGATCAAAAGGCCCAGCACACGCTGGCCTCCTGGGCTGGCTTTTCTACTCCATCCTCTCCTAGGGCCTGGCCCCTCCCATGTATAAAATGAACACGGGGTTTGCAAAATGAAGGGACGGAGAGAGGGCAGAGGTGAAGGATGGAGATGAAGATCTTAGACTGAAGACAGGGACAGGAAAGTGTGCTGAAGGGCCAAGTGCACCATCCCCACAGTGACCACCTACCTGGGTCAGATCTGTCACCTTGTCACTATCTGGCTTCCTCTTCATCTTCCTCCTCCTCCTCTTCCTCCTCCTCTTCTTCCTCCTCCAGGCTGCCACGGTTCTTAGAAGTGTCTCCAAACTCAAAGTTGCCTTCGATGTCCAAGACCTGCAGATGCTTCAGCTTCCGGAAGGCGCTTTCCACCACAGAGCCCACGGCCAGCTTGTTAAACCTGGGTGGCCATCCAAGCTGGGTCAGTGCAGGATCCCAGGCCCAGGGCGGGGGCCCCATGCCTACCCTCATTGGAAGGTAATAAGGAAGGAAAACAGCCTTGGGGGAGCGGTGGCACAGCGAGCTGAAAAGGCAGGGGCTGAGAAACAGGGCACAATGCAGCAAGCGAATTGTTCAGCATAGGGACAGCTTGGGGGAAGGGGCTCTGGGCTGGTCATCCACAAAGCAGAAGGAAGCCCCCTCTGCACACGCTCTCACCGCCATTTTGGGAGTGGCAGACATGGGAGCTGCTTCTCTGCTACCCTCTGGGACTGACCCCAACATCTAGGCTTATACCCCAACAAGCCCATGGCTGATCTAGGTGAGGGCATACTCAGGCAGCGGGAAGAAAGAGGCTGTGACTCTGATCTCAGCCCTTCTCCAGAAGCCTGGGCACACATCACACCACCCAGCATCACTAAGCTCTGGATCCTCTGTTGTACTCTGTTCTGTCTCCTCTCTTTTTGGGGTAGGGCTAGGACATGGGGTGCTCTGTTTCTGGACAAAAGGTCCCATGACCTCCAGGACTGGGTCCTCTGAATCATTCCAAACTCTCACGTCCATCCAAGAACTCAGTGAAGTCCTGGAGGTGCACTTTCTGGTCTGAGGCCCCAACCCAGCCTGGCTGGATACAGCAGTCACTGTGTCTCTAGGTCTCAATTTTCCCAGCTATAAATTGGGAAGATGCTTTCTGAGGTCCCCTCCCACCCCATTAACATCAAGAGCACCCCCTGTGTGCCTCTTTTTAGTTTCTGGGGCCTATAAACCTATGACCCACCTCAGGCCTGGTCAGGGTTATCCCCTCTTTTGAGACAGGACAGACTCATGGGGCTCTCTGGTGTACCCAGGGTATCTGAGTCAGGCAGTGGTGGGGCTAAGCTGGTCACACTGACGGCTGCTTGTGAACTGCTCTTACGGGCCTGGACTGTCCCTTTGGAGCTGGGCAGGCCCCGAAGGAGTGCATACAGGGCCACGGAGGACTTCCCACCTGAGAAAGATCCCCTTGAGGTTAGGTGTGGAGTCAAAGGCATTGGCAGGCACAGTGCTAATCTTGTTGTTCTGCAGGTACAGGTACTCAAGCGACTTGGGAAGGCCTTGGGGGATCTCTGTGAGTTGATTTCCAGCGATGTCCAGCAGCTGCAGAAGTGACCAGGGGAGTCAGGGACTGTCACCTGTGCATAGCATTCAACAGCTTACAGAACTCCCATGAAGCCCCCAGCCTATCTCAATCTCATGATAATCCTGGTGAGGAGTCTACAGCAATCTTCCTTTTCCACATAAGAAGACAAAAGCTCAGAGAAGTAAACCCAAGCTCACACAAACTATAAGATGCTGAAACCCAGTATGCCTGACTCCTCAATCTTTTCCTTTTTTTAATGTTAAGTATTATTTTATTATTGTAAAAACTATTATTACTTAGAAGTAACTTCTTAATAAACTCTTATTCTAATTAATATAGGTCCTACCAGCCCTTTGTGCCTTTACACATAAAGTCATAGCCAAGATGTTGGAGCGTCACAGTCCTTCCTTCTTCACACCTGTCACTCCATCAGACTAAAGACCCAAGACAGGCAGAAGCAGATCTCCTCCAGCCTGGGGATTCTGCCCCACTGACCCTGGATGGGGTAGAGAGATGTACGGGCAGACCGCTTGCCTATGAAACTCAAAGGCTGCATGTGCAGCGGCCAAGACAGAGTGTACAAGGCCTGCACTGACCCTGGCACAATGGCCACGTCCCAGGCTAGTTGGCTTGCTTGACTATGGCTCTTGAGAAACACTAAGGGGTGCCAGAAGTGGCGGGATTCTGGCATCTGTCACTAGCTGGGTGATTCATACACTTGGAGTCCGAAAGCCATGGGCTTCCCAGGGAGAATATACCAGGAGTGGGCACATGCCAGGACAGACGCCAGCTCTGGCCACCTCACTGTCCCTTAGGCCACTGGTGTGCCTTTACCACATCCACACTCCTATGTAGCCAGGCAGGTGCTCATGGTCCCTGAGCTACTTCACCATCCTAAGAGACTAGGATTCAGGATCAGAAAAACTGGGGGCCATGGATCTAGATAGATAAGCTGGCTTCAGGACTGAGGGGAACACAGTTTGGGGCACTTTTGGGAGCCTCCCCATCACCTCCCCTAGTTCAGGGATTCCTGCTTCCCTAAGTTTCCAGAGTACTTGGTGTCCTCTACCCATCGCCACATTAGCTTGTCCTCCTATATCCCAAACACCTCTGGTGCCCATGGTGCAGCAGACACCGATTCCACACCAGGAAGCTAGAGTACCTCTAGAGATTGAACCAGAATTGGATAAGAAGCCGAGCCTGTAATCCCAGCACTCTGGGAAACTCAGACAGGAAGGCCACAAGTTTAACCTCAGCCTGAGCAACTTAGTGACTTGGCAAGACTCTGTCTCAAAAACAAAATTAAGGGTGGGGGACATAGGTCAGTGATTAGAACACTTGTCTAGCAAGCACAAGGCCCTGGGTTTGATTACCCAGCACCACATAAAACAGGTGCACACCTGTAAGCCCAGGACTCAGGAGGTTGAGGCAGGAGGATTACACTGAATTTGAGGCCCGGTGGCCTACATAGTGAAATCAGGAGCAGCCTGGATTATAGAACAAGACTTTGTCTCAAAACAAAACAAAGTCAAAACCAAAATATTGGGTTGGGAATGTAGCATAGTGTAAATGCCCCGGGTTCCATCCTCAGCGTGTACACACACACACACACACACACACACACACACACACACACACAGAGAGAGAGAGAGAGAGAGAGAGAGAGAGAGAGAGAGAGAGAGAGAGAGAGAGAGAGAGAGAGAGAATGACAAGTAGGTGGAATTAGCTATACTGTGGGAGTCCAGCCTGTGGTCAGGTCCTCCGTGTGAGGAAGAATCCAGTGCCCCGTCCGATGCTCTTGGTTGACCTCTCCAGTCCCAAGGATGCACCTGATGAACCCAGCATTGGCAGAGAGAAGGGATCTTCCTAAAGGAGGTGATGCCTGAGCTGCATCCTAGAAAGGACATGGCCTCCATCTGTCTAACCCTCCACAGATCCCCAGTTCTGGAAATGTGCCTGGGACGGGGAGGAGGATGGGTCCAGGCTCAGGGACTGTGAGGTGCAGAAGGTGCCTCCAGCAGAGGGGCCAGCATGCCCTGAGAGCAGGAGCAGAACAGGCCTCAATGCAGCAGTGCGGGGTCTGGCCAGGGCCTGAGGGCACTGGGGAGCTATTGAAGCCTGGGCAGGAACGTAAGAGGGCATGTGGTTGTCAAGGTATTCTTGATGGCTGAGGTGGAAGCACTGGTGTGAGTTTTAGGCATACAGAGCAAGACTCTCTCTAAAATATAAAAGAAAAAATTAAAAAAAAGAAAGAAAGAAAGAAAGAAAGAAAGAAAGAAAGAAAGAAAAGAAAAGAAAAGAAAAGATATTCTTGATAGCATATGGCCTGCTGGACTGACAAGCTTCTAGGAAGCTGGGTTCAGGAGAGAAGTGGGGAGACAGCAGGCACGGGAGAGGACTGGACAGACTGAGAGGTGTGAAGAAAACACAGCGGGGCAGGTTCTGGGGAGCTGCTGGGGTCGGGCAGCTGAGAAAAGGAGGGATTAAAGTCAGCTTCCAGGTTCCCCCAGGTGGGTGTCACCTTGTCCCTTCAGCAAACTAGAAAACGCAGCAGGAGAAGCAGGTGTGGAGGAAAAACCACAGGCTCTGGCCCTTCAAGAAGTGGTTCCTGAGGAACACCGAGGGGGCGGCAAGGTGGCTGAGTCCTGGTGTCTGGCGCTGGCTGGGCCGTCTGGCTGAAGAAAGACCCCAGCTAACCCACAGGACCAGCCCCACCCCCCTGCACTCTGCGCAGGCATCTCAGTCCTGGCAGCAGTCCACCTCCGCAAGCAGCGACGGTGAGCCGACTGTGAGCTGCCCACCCCAGGCAGCAGTGGGCACAGCAGACCAGAATGCTTGCCTGCCCCTTACTCTGGCTTGAGAGGCAGGCAACAACCAAGAACAGGCGACCTGAGACTGGAGGATGAGGCTTAGGCCGCAAGACAAAGCCAAGGAAGGCCTCCCAAGAAGACGGCACTGAGCAGAAGCCTGAGAGGGAGAGGAGCCGCCCCTGGGGACAGCTGTAGGAGAGGGGACAGAATGCAGGGGCCCTGAGCCTCTCCTTCGGTCTGGCTGGGAAAGGTGGCCCCGGCAAGGGAGACCTCTCTGCTCTCCCGCCCAGGAATCTCCCCGTTCATACATGCTCACTGAATAGGGACGTTTCACTCTTCACGAGGAGGCTTGCTTCACGTGCCTAGGCCCTTGCCTGACCGACCCTGGCCACAGTGGCCACACCCCCGGCCAGCCCCAGCATGCCTTGGGCAGACGCTCCCGTTTCTATCTCTGCAGGTCCCTCGACTCCCACCCTAAGGCCCAGCCTTCTCTAAGCACCCATTTCTGCTCTTGCAGGTGACTGAGCTTGCCCTCCAGTCCTTCCTCATAGGCGGCCCCCACCTGCAGCCAGGACCTCTTGAGCCTTTGCCTGCCTGTGGTGGCCTTGGTCGCCAGCAGCATTCAAGGCCACCTCTGCCCTCCACCAGTACCATCCCAAGACTACTTGTTTCCCCAGGCGGTGCAGGGGTGAATGAGCTCTGCGGACTGCGCCAGCCCTCACCGGACCCGGCAGCTGGGCAGCTCACAGCAGCCGACCCCCTTACCTGCAGCCCGGCCAGGTCGCCCCAGGCGCGGGGACTCAGTGCGCGGCTCCGCAGCCGACCCCCTTACCTGCAGCCCGGCCAGGTCGCCCCAGGCGCGGGGACTCAGTGCGCGGCTCCGCAGCCGATTGCTGGTCAGGTAGAGCTCCCGCAGCTGGGCCATGCCCGCCAGCGCGCCCCGAGCCAGGGCCGCCAGCTCGTTGCGCTTGACCTTGAGCACGTGCACGTTGCGCGGCAGGCCAGGAGGCAGCGTGCGCAGGCGGTTGCCCGACAGGTCCAGCGAGCGCAGCAGACGCAGCTTGCGAAAGGCGTCGCGGTGCACCTGCGGGCCGGTGATGCGGTTGTAGCTGAGGTTGAGCTCCTCCAGGAAGTAAGTGGTGGAGAAGTCCTCGCGGCCGATGCCGGTGATCTGGTTGTGCAGGATCATGAGCGTGCGCACCCGGCGAGGCAGGCCGTCGGGCACGCGCTCCAGCGCGTTGTTGTACAGGTGCACCGTGTGCAGCCGCTTGAGGCCCTGGAAGGCCAGCGGGTGGATGCCGCCCGCCCGAAGCTGGTTGCTGTGCAGCAGCAGGTACTCCAGGTTGCGGATGGGGGTGAGCACTTCCGCATCCACACTCCGGATGGCATTCTTCTCCAAGTGAAGCAGGACTAGGCTCCGGGGCAGCCCTGCGGGGATCCGCGACAGGTTGTTGCTGGAGAGATCTAGGTATTCCAGGCTGGAGAGCTTCCTGGGGGTGGAGGGAGGTAGGACGCTCCTCAGGAATCCATATCAGCTTGAGTGTCTGTGTGTTTGTTTTCGTACTGGAGTTGAAGCCCAGGGCCTTCACACTGAGCTACATCCCCAGCCCATTTTGTATTTTGAGACAGGATCTTCTAAGTCACCCAGTCTGGCCTTGAATTTGCCATCTTCCTGCCTCAGCCTCCTTGAGTGCTGGGATTACAGACCCACGTCACTGAGCCCACTTGTTCCCACCATTATTCCCAAAGGAAGTAGCAAAGGGACAGCCTCTGATTCTCCCAACGATGCCACTACCTGCCCAGGGACCTTAGCCCTCTTCTGGGAGCCTTCTTCTGGGTTGACTTGACGATACATTAGTGTTGGAAGGATCTTCACAGGCTCTGACACATGGGAGTTCACTTGAAGACCACCACTACACCTTATGTTAGCCTCCATCTTGGTTGGAGTCTGATTTACCATCCTCCTGCCTCAGTTTCCCAGAGTGCTAGGATTATACGCATGCACCATTATGTCCGGCCACTTGTGGCTATCTCAGGCCCCCTCAAATTGAAAACACATTTGACTCAGCAAACCAAGGAACCAGTCTCCTCCAGCACCACCTGACTGCCTGCCATCTCGGCAGCCCTTACCTAGACATAAGGCTTATGGTAGGGAACAGAAATGTCAAAAGGGGCACAATCCTCTACAGTCCTGTAGGGAAAGTGGCCGGGGGAGGTGGCAAGGGAGGCATGACTATGCCGGGCTGGGGGCGGGGTCTACACCTGGCCACACAGTGGATGCAGCACCATGGGGACCCACCAGAAGGTCTCATTGTCCAGGCCCTCGTCCGTCAGGTAGTTGTTTTGCAGGTACAGCTCACGCAGGTTGCTCAGCTCGCTGAAGGCCCCAGGTGGTATCTTCTCTAGCTTGTTGTTCTAGGGGACCGGAAGGTAGGGCGGGGAGGGTGAGGGAGTGGCAACGGTGAGATGGCAAAGGTGAGACGTGGGCAGATGAGGTGCAGAGAGGGGCCTGGAGCGCCACCAAGAG
>PVKB01008712.1:0-13767 GCA_004027205.1 Ctenodactylus gundi | reverse complement strand
CTAATAGCTAAGGATGTGGAACATCTTTTCATTGATCCTCTGGCCATTGGTACTTCTCCTGAGAGCTGTCTATTCATTTTAATTGCTCATTTTTTAGTTGGGTTGAGTTTGAGGGGTTGACTTTTCTTCAGCTCCTTGTATGTTTCAGGTGTAAGCTCTCTCTCTGAGATGAAGGAGGTAATTTGTTACCCATCTTTTCAGGTTTCACTTCATTTTGTGAATTGTTTCCTTTGTCATGCAGAAGCTTTTCAGTGTGATATGACCCCAGCTGTTATTCCTGGGGTTTCATCCTTGTGAGAAAGCTTGCCCACTATTCTATCTTCAAGAGTTTCACCCCTTTTGTCCTCTTGGAGTTTCAGTGTCTGCATTTTTATACCCAGGTCTTGGATCCACCACAATTTGATTTTAGTACATGGCTACCAGTGTGGGTCTAGATTTGCTCTTCTGCATGTGAATAACCTGGTCTCCCAGCACCATTTACGGAAAAGGCTATTATTTCTCCAGTGTGTGTTTTTGGCTACTTTGTCAAAGATCAGACAGTTGAGGGTACTTGAGGTCGTTTCTGCAGGCTGTTCTGTTGCTCTTGAGAAGAATCTCAGAGTGAAAATAATGTGATAAGCTTTTGGCCACAGTTCTCTTGGAGATCAGAGATTAAATGACACCAAAGCAAAGAAATGGCTTAACAAAGGCAAGAGTTGTCTTTGTTCTTTACAACACACCTATCAGTATCTGACCTTGAAGGAAAGTGTTCTCAAGATGATTAGATGATGTGTTATTCTTCCTTACAATTAAGCTCTTGGCTGCCCTTCAGCAAATCTCTATTCTTTCAGAGACCCTACAGAAGGCCAAGTACTAAAAGTAAATTGAATTTGAAAAAGATGCTGCCTTCAGAGAGCTTTCAGGATAACTGGCAAGAGAGGGTCAATATAAAACTAATTAACAAAGAGAATATGATGATATAAAACCTTACGCAATCAATGCTTTCACAGAGGCTTCAGCAATCAGGGGAAAAATAATAATTCATAATGACGTTATCATTATGAAAGAATAAATTCCCATCAAATACTTTTCAACCTTTTACGTTGTAATAAAAAGAAAAATGTATTTGTGAGAGAAGTAGAAGGATGTGAAAAAACAATTGGGTGAGAAATATTGCTTGGGTCTTACCAAATTTATAATGTTAGCTTCATGACATAATAAATCCCATCATATCATGCAAACATCCTGACCACTGACTACATTCATAGAAAGTGTGGAAGTGCTGAAAGAATTTACAGGCCAGTAAATGAATGTTTGGAACCAATTACTGCTTATTAATGCACTAAGCCTCATCGATTATTATCTGTCCCCAAATCTTTGATAGCTTTAAATCTTTCAACATCTCTTGGTAGTCTGCTGTTGATCTGAGTTTGTGAGAGTATCAAACACTTGTTCTGGCTCTAAAAATCACTTTATTAAACAATGTTCTGAAATAAAAACCTTCATAAAGGCAATGGATTGAGAAAGCCAACAAAATAACAAAGTTGATTATAGATACTTGCTTGGAAGAAACTAAAAATTATATATCCACACATTACCCAAACGATGTAAAAGAAAATGTGTTTTACACAATGAGTTTATGCATACACTTGAAAGGATATGAAATTTTGTTTTCCTAGTTTATTTCAGGTAGTTGCAAAAAGTATCAGCCTCATGACAGGATAGGATAGAGAAATGAACATTTTGTTTAATATTCTTACAAGGTTTCAAGTGTTATTAAATATGCTAGTGAAAGCTGAAAAGATCTATACAGGAGAAATTGAGATTCTCAGTTTTTTAGTGTACAGTCTTCACACTCTAAAAACTCAGTGGGAAAAGTACTCATAGTAAGGATACACTTTATTAATTTATATTTGTTTAGCTTTGTCTTTTTTCTTTAAGAGAAAACTTTTTTTTTCAAGAAACTTGAACTGTTGCTTTTTTGAGACTTCAAGTGATCAAAATTCCTAATGAGCAAAAGAATCGATGGCCCAGAAGAACTAAATTGGAATTAGGAATTAATTGATTTTGAAAAATCAGATTCAAAGGGAATATTAAATGTAATTCCTCTAAAATTATTAAGCTTATAGTAAAATGGGCCAGTAGTGCTTTTAAAGGGAAATGTTTTCATTAGGTAAGTTTCAAAATTCAAGATGTTGTTTTTGAAGAAAATATCTCTGAGATACATCAATATCATCTTCCTTCACTAGTGGAAATAACAGAGCCAGTGAGAGAAAACATTTCCATAGGAAGCAAAACAAACTCACAATTTTAATTATTACTCTTTTGACTTGCAATCACACATGCAGCCATTTATCATAGGTACAGATATGTTCTCATTTCATACACAAAATGACTAATTTGACCTTTCAATTTCTCTTGGTCCCTTGACTTTGCATTGATTTGTCAATTAGATTTTCACATTTCCCTGCTTGCCTTAGGAATACGACAGTAATAATCTAATATATTCTTGTTAAAAGACTAAACAGAGTAAACTTATGCTGTAAAAACTCTCCAATTAATTTTTGTAAAAATATAAATGGTGACACCACAGTCTATAATCAGCTAATGTTCATAAATAGTTTTTGGAAAACTGGTCACCTTATTGCAACCATTTTTGTTGTCTATGAAATATCTTAGAAGAGCAGCTGTGCTTATACAATTTGATTTGTTAATTTACAGAAAACACAAAACTCTATCCCAGTGCCAAAAATAACAGGTGCTGCACAAAGAACTTTAAGGAAGCTTTATTAAATTTCATAGATTTATGACTTAAAAGCCAAGAGTATAAGATAGGACAAAACAGTGCACATTAATAAAGCATTAGGAAACTTGGTAAATATACTTTTAAAAGAGAAAACAGTTCTTGTCTTATGAAATTTCTATACCTTGCAGTATGAGTACATGACTACATATATATAATAAAACATATGTATTATTGTATATGTAGTAGTGAATGCATTTTGACTGTTTGACTATTAGTACAATGAAGTCAATATATAAATAGTGTATGAACAAGAATTTGTTACATACAGTTAATATTTTTATATTATATGAGGTTATATTGAATCTGCAAGGCAGCCGAAGTATAGTTCAAGACTATTCTTTTAAAAATTCTCTGTGAACGTTTTTACTTCTGCACTGTTTACCTGGATATTGCCTAGGCTGGAATGTAATATTAGAAAATGTATAATAATGCAAAATCGTACTGTTCTCCCACTCACAAACATCTTTTATCATTCCAATGAAAAGAAAACAAATAGTTAATAAAATCGAAAATTGTGGATTTAGAATACTAATTTAAAACTATATGTAATGTGATACAAATAATTAACGATTTTGTAAAAAAAAAAAAAAACTGACGCATTGCTAAATTGCTGTCAGCCTTTCTATTAGGCCCAAGTAGCACCTTACTTTGCCGTAGAGCCACGATTCCCTTCTCAGCTGTCAGAGTGACCCGGGTTTCAAACTGAGCTATTCCACACAGTAAGCCCGAAACAAACAGTACCATTGCGACTTTGCATCCATGACAGTGGATGATAACAGGTTCCAGAAGAGATTGAGAGAAAAAAAATGTGTTAAAAATATTTTCCTACCATAACTAAATATCGGAGACCAGCTCAAAGGAGGGAAAATTCATTTTGGCCCACGGTTTCCAAAGTTTCAGCCCAATGGTCAAAAGGATTCATCACTTCAGGCCTGCGACAAGACAGAAACCGAGCAAGAGAAGGGTGCAGCAGCAGGAAACTGCCATTTCACTATTCCCTGGAAAGCTGAAAAGGGAAGAGCCAGAGAGGAAGAGGCGGGGACGTAATCACAGAGATCATGTCCGCCTGGACTCCCTTTGACTAAACCTCACCTTGTATATTTACCACTTTCCAATAATACCATCAAATTATGATTTCATCAGTGAATCCCAAATTCAGTTAGAGTCTTCCTAACTCAATTACTGCCTAAAATCCAATAAGCAGCCCTTCAATATAATAAACTTTCGGGGGACATTTAGGATAGCAACCATAACAAATGTCAGTTTGTTCCACTTGTGCTATTCCACAGTAGGTAAGTAGAGAGCAGTTGTGTACAGCACACTCCAAAAGCTGGAAGAAAGAATTTTCAATGTTTGTACCATGTGACAAGTGTCTGAGGAGACAGACACGTTAGATCTGGTTACACAATCTACATGTGTATCTAAACATGACATGGTATCCCATTACAGATACCAAATTTCTGTAGTTTTATATAAATGTATTTTTAAATTGGACTTGCAAAATATTTCTGTATACTTGTGCTCATATATAGGTACATTCGTGGATAATGCTGTGCTAGTGTTTCATTGTCCAAATTTAATATTTTCTCAATAACTCATTTCCACATTTTCTCATACTGAAGATTTCAATGGAAAATCGCCTTGGTAAGTGGACAACAGATTTTCCTGTTCCTACAATTCCCCATGCTGAGCATGTACGTACTCTGTGATGAACATGGATTAAATGATGCTTCCTTAGTTACCTAAAACTATTTATCCACCGAATTTTTTTTTTCTGTAATTACTGGCATCAGTTTCTGAACTCCAATTTTTCCTGTAGGTTTCAACTGAGCAGCTGTGAGTAAGACAATGTTTCTAAGCCTCAGTTTCCACTTTTGTAAATTAATGACTTATACTTCAGCATTCAGTTTTTAAAATGAGTTCATATCTATTATAATGTTTAGCTGCCATAATTACCAAAATTGTCTTATTCTGTGCCTTATTCCAGGCCCCCCTTCCCTTTTTTCTCATGGTTTGTGTTCCCTCTATCCTTTGAGGTACAGATATTTATTTGCACTATGACTAAATAATAGATTTACCAAAGGCAAGCACTGTGTTTTATACTTCACAGGCAATATTTTTTTTAGCAAAAAGTCTTCCACTATGCAATAGAAAATTTGCAGTAGCTAAGCACTTTCTTACTGATCTCATTGCTGGTAAAGTGAAAGTGAGTGGCTTGATTCATTGGAACTGATAATAACTGTAATTTTTAGAACTACAATATGAAAATAGTATGCTAGGTAATTTAGAGTATTTTATCTTATTTAATTCTTATAAAATACACTGTAAGTCACACAGCTATGCTTTGGAACTAGGCCACACATATACAGCACTCTCATTTTAAAAATGAAGGTGTTGCCTACCTGAACAATGGAAAATCAGCATAGGTAAGAACATTCTTTTATATTTATAGAATTTTACACTTTTGAATACATCTATGATACTTTTAGAGTGCATTAGCTGCCCGAACCCATCAGATAAAGTTACCAGCCATTGATTTCATTCAAGTAAATAAATCAAATCCTAAGAAGATTTTTTTTAAAATTTTGTAAGTGGTCATCATAGCTAGAGTCTAGTTTTCTTTCAATGTAATTTTAAAATACCTAAATATTTTGACTAAGATTGGGTTCCAGATTTAAAACGAAGGTATCCGAGGTCTTATCCCCTAAACATACTATCTACCATCCATTAATACATAGCTGTAGAATAGACATTTATAGTTTCTTAGATTTTTAATAATCACAACTGACCAAACTTCATTGGTATATACCGCACTGAGACTGACTTTTAAAACAAGCTTTTCTTTGGGAGCAATAGATGCACAGTTCAGCTATATTTGTAGAGATTTTCTATTTGCCCTTAGAGTACAATTGGCTTTGTAAGTGACCAGATTTATCACACAATGACAAGGTGGGAATGAGCTTGAGATTCCTTAACCTCCATTTTTTTTCTCCTCCAAATACAACGCTATCTATTTATCAGGAACAGATAGGAGTATTTCAAAATAACGAAAGGGTTGTAATATGGACCTCTACTCTGTGGACCTGCACCAAATCGCTGCAAAGGAATGAATTGGTCACCGATGCCATGACATGAAAAATGGGTTAGTACTAGAGTGCCTTCCTGGGGAGGTAAGTTCCCATTCTACAACAGAAACCTATTACTGGTGTGATTTAATGCATCTGTTGCTCAATACAAAGCAATAGAAACCATTTTTATACAGGAAAACAAAACCAGATACTAACATACCTTTTACTTCCATTAGCAGAATGGAACAAAGTTTGTGTTTTTACTGAATAGTCAATCTAGTTTAGGCTGCACTTCTTCGTTCAGGAGAGAACCCTTTTGCCAAAAAAAAAAAAAAAAAAAAACCCACCATGTTACATCATCAGGGAACTGTAACTTAAAACAACAGTGCGTAACACCAGAAAGCTCTGAAAGTGGGCAATATCTAGTACTTTGAGCCACAAATGCTGTTGAGGATGTGGAAAATAACAAACAGAACAAACCTTTCTTTCATCAATGGGGAGATGGCAAACTGCAGCAGCCTCTTTGGAAAACGATTTGGCAGTTTCTTACAAAACCTAAATGTACATTTGCTCCATGAATTGTATTCTCTGGTATTTACAAAAAAAAAAAAAAAAAAAAAAAAGCTAAGAACACCTAGACACAAAAGTCTTTATCCATCTTGACTGTGAGAATTAGCACACAGTGTGATGGACCATTTGGAAGTAGGATTAACTATCCTTTTCACAACGATATTTCAAGACCTCAACAGAAAAGGCTCAAGATGTATAAAACCCTATAATAGTAACATTTAAATATTACAATTTGCACCTCTGATGCTGTCCCTGTACATCTTGAAGCTTCTGAAATTGCATCGCAAGAGTGCTACAACCAGATTAGAGAAATATTGCTGTGAAATGAATGTAATCTTATATATCACCTCACAGATTTGAGGCATATACTCTGAAATGAATTTATTTCAAGAAGATTCATTTCCTTGGAGAAATTCCTTCCTTGATGCTTCACAAATAATGTAGGACACGGTGGAAAAAAACACATATAGTGACTTGGGGAGAAGGTTTGATGCAGAGACAGGAAAGCAACTGTTTTCGTTGTGAAAATTAAAGTCAGCCTACTGGGATTGAAATTCCAAGAAAAATGAACTATTTTAACATCCCATATTGAACAGAAACCTCAAATATCATTTTCTTCTTAACTTTGTGTTTATAGGTATATATTTAGTTGTACCTCAAAACTATGCTTTATAATTGTGCCAGGAAACTGTATCACTTAGTATATTGGTAGTTTGAACATTTGTAGTTTAAATATACACTGGGGCTGTGAAGCCAACTCGTTTCTTGTAGACTCTCAGGTTTTCACTTTCATTTTGAAACAACTTATTAGAATATCTGTTTCCACTACAGGCTACACCTTCCCCTTCATACATATATATGGTACATAATGGTTACATGGAGCTTGAGTATGTTGTGCACACATACAGCACAACAATATCACAATTTTTCTCCTCACCCTCCTCCCGCTCTCTCCCTCATCTCTATTGACTCCCAATGCCCTACGCATTTGGTTCTATAAAGTGCCTGTACCTGGGTTTCTCATGTTAGAGAAACCATGTGATGTTTCACCTTCTGTGTACAACTCAGTCACTACACATGGAAGTCTCAAGTTGCGTCCATTTACCTACAAAAGCCATAAAAGTATCTGTCTTCACGGAGGAGTACTCCGTTATGCACATATGCCACAGTGCTTGCGTCCATTGCTCTACTGGTAGACATTTCAGCATCTTCCACATTTCGTCTATTGTTAGCTGTGCTGCTCTAAACATGGGTGTACGTGTATCTCTGTTTTCCATTGCTTTTAACTCTTGGAAAGATACGGAACAGGTATTGCTTGGTCAAATGGAATATATCTTTCCTCCTTTTGAGGAATCTCCATTCTGCCCTCCATGGCGGTTGTGCCAGTGTACCGCCCCACTAGAAATGGAAACACGCTCCTTTTTCCCTCCCGCACAACTTTAAGTGGTGACTACCAAGGGAGACCTACGGCGAGCTGACAACCGAAACGTGGCTTCTCCTTCAGCTGCCTTATTTCTACCCATCGCTCTCTGAAAACTCCTGCATTTTTCTATCCACATTCGATCTCATGCAGATATGTAACCACTTGCTGGATTCTAAGAAAAGGTAAACACTTGCCAAGAAGGAGTTTAGGAAACTTAATTTTGAAAATAGTCCTCCTAATGTAACAGTGATCTTAACCCCAATTTGATTTCACTAGGAAGACTGACATCTACCTATTACACATACAGGCCTCCCTAGGGCTATAAGTTATAAATAGGAATAAAATCAGGATTTTTATGTTTTTAGATGGAGCAATTGCATGATATTTGGAAAGTATTCTCATAGGGATTGCTCCCCTTCAGTTGCTTAATCTGCAAAATGCAATTATTTTTCTGGTTAGTGAATGCACACTTTGATTACAAGGAGAACATGACAATAGATTCTTGGAAAAGTAGAAGCATGTTTGCAACTTTGACATAACTTAATTAGCAACCTCTCACACGTGATAGTAGCTGTCAGTTTATCTCCCACATGCTGATGGCTAAGATACTGAACCAGCTATCCAAATAAATATATTTAACAAACCATCTATGATTATTAAAGAAAACCAAGTCAAATATAATGTAAGACTCTACAGCCAGGGATAAAATGTCTGTGCAAAATCTGTACTTCGTTCTTATTTTTTTGAGACACTGCCTCAATTCTGTACTCTAGACTGGTTGTGAACTCACTATGTAGATCAGGCTAGCCTTGAATTCACAGCAATCCTTCTGCCTCAGTGTCCTGAGTGCTGTGATTACTAGTGTGCACCACCACGCCTGCGGTGCTGGGGAATTGAACCTAGAACCTGTGCTTGCTAGGCAAGAGCTTTCAGCGCTAAGCTATGACCTCAGCCCCAAATCTGCATTTTGTATTTTTAGATCAGTTGTCTTTAATGCTTTAGATGTATGAAGATATGGCATATCATAGGTGACCAGAGCCACTTATGTCACAAGCTAAGAACAAAACAGAAGAAAAAGAAGAGGTGATTCTTCCTCAGTTCCTTTGGGCACACATCCCCAGAGATCTCAGGGCTTTCACTACACACTATGGCTCCAATTTTCACCCCCTCACCATTGCACCGCATTGAGTGTGCTACACCTTTGACACATAGAATTATAGGAGACATTCAAGCATAAAACTACAGCAAACTCCTAGGTATTTCGTAGACATAGAATTTTGGTGAGCATGAGTCTAAGAAAAAAATATCAAAAATAACATTTATTGTTTATGGTATATAAATAGTTCGGGGATAAGAACATCTTTACAATTGCTTTCCATATTATCAAATTAGACCAGTGCCTTAAATTGCAACTTGGCATCACACGAGCGCTTTCACGTTTGAACTGCTTCCCATCTTAATGTTTCAAGACAATTGTGATGAATGAACATCGAGAGCAAAAGTTCAAAAATAGAACTTAAATTTAATTAGCCAATGAAAAATCTAAGTGCTCCCATCATATTTCATGGCCACTGTCATTTCTTAATTTATAGTATGGTTATGGGAAAGAGCCTTTTTCTCATACATAAAGTAATTTGCAATATTTTAAGGAATAACCAACATGTCCTGCAGCTAGTAATTTTTTTAAAAAATACACATGAAAACATATAGTAACAAGATAGTGTTTGCTGACATGCTTAGAATTTAGACCTCTGAAGACAAGGCTGTACACGAGTCTTAAATCTGTCCTTTTCATTTGTCACCAGTGCATTTTTAGTTTTAGATTTCCATCCTGTGTAAGAAGTAGTTCAAGACATTCAAAATGGTAGGAAATCCATACATGGCAGAGCCCAGCATCCTCTCCCAGAATTCCAAGATGCCATTATCATGTATGTACCTTCAACATCAAGATACCTTAATGCTTCCAAGTATTAGGCTCTTTCCTAGATTTGATGCCACATTTCTTGTGCTGTTCTTCTATAGTGATCCTGTTTATCACCCAGTATTCATCAAAAATTCTTAATTATTAAGATACAACTAAATGTCACCCAGAGTAAATCATCCCCAGTATGACTAAACTGGATTCATCTGCTTTAGCCTTCCTTCCAGGCTTAGAACCTAGACATACGTCTAGCACACATTATATCTTTTTATTAAGAAAGTATCAATAATTAATTAGTGAAGGCCTGATTAAATTAAATACCTAGAGATTTAAAGATAGTCAATTATATATTTTATGAAATTTCTCATATAAAATTATTTTTAATGAATTGTATATTGTGCTTTTAAAATATGAATTACTTATTGATAAAAGTTAGAATCAAAAATATAAAGTGTTGTTATAACGGGCCAAATTAAATAAAGAAAAGTGTATTAAAATGCCTGGTTTCCAAGAAGTAACAAACATATCTGAACATAGACTTTTACATAGAAATATTTGGTATCTGAGGCAATAAAAAATCAAAAACCTCAGATCTAACTATTCAGATTTAATTATTTATTCAAAGCATGTGTGCCTAGGCTACATTGTTTCGTTCCTCTCAGGAAAACAGAAACCACAATGTCTTTCACATCGAATAGATTTAGCTGTGAGAGTTAAATGATCCCACAATATAAGGCAGATCCAGAACAAGAGCATCGCAAAGTTCTGATCCAATAACTGACAAAACTAGAAGTTTAGAAATTTCAGGAAAGCCCTCTGTGAGTTTGAAGCTATGGTCATAGAACATCATTCAACATACTTCGAGTGCTTTTTTGTTTGTTTGTTTTTAAATCAGTGCCTATAATTATCCATGCCACCGGTACTGGCAAAGCCATGGTTTTCTCCTTTCCCATCTTCTCTGAATACTGGCAGGACCTAACCTACGTTCCAATTAGCAAGGGTTCCGAGAACACAGTTCCTGATATTTCAGTTTCTGTGAAATTGAGGAGAATGTGGAATATTAAACTGACAAGATAAAACAGGCACGCTGGAGCACCTTGGCTAGAAGCATCCTTGTAACTCTTCCCAGCCCAATTTATGTTTCAAATAGTAACCACAGGAGGGGCCTTCCCATGATGACCGTCTTTAAGCTCACAAGAATACCACTGTCACTGAAGATCTCAGAGCACCATCCATCAATGCACGAATTATTAGGTAACTTTTTTTAGCTTCTGTTCAAATGTGATTTCTTCATATCACCCAATAACTTAAGATTACATTTTCAAACTAGACCCTGTCTCAAAAAGAAAGACTAAATATTTAGGTTGAATACTACAACAGAAAATAAGCAAATATGCAAAGGGGAAAGTTATACTCATTATTGGATACAAGTATGTATGTGTATGAGTAGGGTTATGTACATGTCATATGACGAGTACAAATCTGATCTATATGACTGATCATGGGGATGGAGCTGGGATTTGTACTTCATTACTTCAGTATTCATGTTCTACTGTGTGCTCACATGATTATGTTTCTTGGGGGTGAGAATGTAGTTCAGTGATTAGAGAGCTTACCTAGAAAGTGTGAGGCGCCTAAGACCACAGAATAGCGAGCATGTTGACAAAAGCCTGTAATTCCATCATGTATGAAGCTGAGTCAGGAGATTTCAGTGTGTTCTAGGCCAGCCTGGATTACACAGTGAATTCAGAACCAATCTGGATTACAGAGCAAGACCATATATATATATATATATATATATATATACACACACACACATATTCCTTATTTGTTGTGTACAACCAAAATTTCCATTCTAAACTACCAGAAATATTAACTGTCCATATTGAGTAGCTACAAGTGTCCATGAACACTTAACATTGACCATGAAATTGCTATGAAGCCTCAGACAGACTCGTGGACTTCAAATCTCTTTCCTCTCATTTTTCAAAAGCAAATTTTCTAATTGTTCCTACCATAGATAGATATCAGTTTTATTTACTAAATTAACTTTTACTAGGGTGGATATTAGTTAAATATAGTGAATAGAACAAAGGAATGAAGTATTATGGAACAGAAAAGGTTCTTCAAGGTCCTCTCTCTTCAAAGAAGTGGGGATCATGAAGTGGACAGATACTACAAATATCATCATTCAAAAATTAAATTTTAGTCCTGTAGGAAAGGAAACATTTTGTGATTACGTTCTTAGGGTGATTATCTACAGAGCCACATCTTCCTCAACCCTTGAAAACAAATTCATGTTTCCCAGTCATAGGAGAAAGAAAACTCCTAATTGACTGAAGGCTCAGCACCTACTACGTTATATAGGACATCTTTTCCTCCTCAATAAGCATTTTATTAAAGTCATTAATATGGCAATCCACTATGCGATAGGGTCAGCAATTTCTACCTCATAGACTATCTAGGAACACAGTATTTCAAACTTAGACATTTGCATTTCAATTGCCTCACTGAACTTCCTCTATAATTATTTCTTTGGGTGATGCTAGTATTTTATTTCATACTATGCTTTTCCTCCTATATCCTAGGTCTAGTTTTACATGAAAACATAAACACATCTAAAGAATGTATAAAATGACATAGAATATTTATCTGACCCTATGCACTTTACAAAAATAATAAACACACTTTGTAATGTACAGTTTATTATTGTCATATATATATATATATATATATATATATATATATATATATATATGAAATGCAAAAGTTCTTTGGGAATAGGCTCAAATTCTTACTTGGAGGAGACTAATCACAGATTAAGCTCCTCCTTTCTCATTTCTTTCTAAAGTACACTGGTTTCTGAAAAGTTCTAGAGAATATCTCACTGAGAGCAACTTGTCAGTGCGCAATAGTTTATGGGTGACTAGCTTAAGGACTTATCAACCCCACTGTTTGCCAAGATGGAACATTCCTTTAGATCATCATCGTATCTTAAAACAAGTACGCTACTTCCAGTGCTGTAAAGCTAGATAAAATGAATGGAATAAAACTAGAAGTGCAACCCCACAACTGTACACAGCACTAAATAGGAGGAACAGATTAAGTTAGATTTTATACCATCTTATTACAGTAATATAAAACTTGAAACGCAGTGTACACATAAACTCTTCTGGACAGGTGGACTTTGGAAGTGGCTTAAATTTTGTGACATTAACAAATCTTTTCTATTAATGGAAAATGAAAGTGTAGGCTGTCTCAGTTTCCTTTTATTACTGTTTGGAAGCAATACGTCTATTACTGGCAAAAAGATAAGCCACAGGGCATTTTGAAATTCAAATAATTGTTAAATATAGAAGGATTAATAAATGTATTAAAAGATGACTATCATTATAAAAAGATTATATTCATCTGATGATTAGGTAAGCTAATTCAAATATTTTTAATTAAATTTAAAGAATATCATGTGATAAATGGATCTAAATTAAAAGGCATCTGTCTTAGTTACTTTTTTGTTGCTGTGACTCAGTACCGGACACCCACAAACAGGAAAGGGAAGGTTTATTTTAGTTCACAGTCTCGAAGGTCACAGTCCATTCAGGCGCAGCCGGCAACAATCAAAGTATATGGCAGAGAGAGAGGTGGAGGCAGCTTTCCCGGACAAACAGGAAGACAAACTGAGGCTAGTTGAAGCTAGTCCCCGCCCTCCAGGAAGGCAGGTGCAGTTTATGTATCCTTTCAAGTCTGCACCCAGTAACCAGTCCCTCCTGCATCCAGGTGTGGCCACTACACACCATTAATCCTAACTTAACTGTATCCACCCCTCCACACCAGACCCCAATCCACCAACATCACATGGTTCCATTAAAATACATGAGAATTTTGGGGGACACTCCAGAGCCTAACCACAACAGCATCAAAAGCCTACAATCGCCTATTATTCTTGCAATTAATGAGTGAAACTATGTTTACAATTAACATATGCCGTTCCAAAATATCA
>PVKB01008711.1:0-13716 GCA_004027205.1 Ctenodactylus gundi | reverse complement strand
GAAGTCTTCAAAAGAAACTCGCAGGATCAGAATGAGGTACCCATTAGCCTGCCTAGTGGCCTCTATATCCGATTTGGAGCTTACAGGGAAACCCAAAAAGACAAAAATTTCTACCCAGCAAAGCAGTGCCCGGAAGGGGGATCTTGGAGGGAGATCTGTTGAAGCGGCTACCTCCTGGGTAGGTTTACAACCCACCATCTGATGGCAGCCTGGGGCTACTGTTGATGAGTACCATAGCAGTTAGGATGAAAAGCTGTAGGTTGTAGCTGGAGAAAGCAAGGACTGCTAAAAACTGCCAGACATCTCCACATCTGACTCTCACCCGCTCTGAGCACTGCAGCCTGCCAAACACAGGTTGACCACGGATTTGGTCAGCTTCCCAAATGTTGTGCAGTTTTTACTTTTGGCCATTTTAAACCTAACTGTACATGGAATTCCAGAAAATTGTGGTTCCTAGGTTGAAAATAACAGAATATGGAACTGTCACAGGCTTTAATGTAGCATATATACACATCTCTTCTTAACCATACTGAAGTTTTTAATGAAGACAATGGCAAAGGATGTAACCTCCTTGCCCCTGCCTGGCAGACTGTAGACATGCATCCCCTGTGTTTACGTGACTGTCACTCCTCTTACACCTGAATCACACTCTCACTTTGATATAATGTGACTTAAACAAGGTATGTAAAATTAAACATTATTCATCCTGTATTAGTAAAACAAGGCAAGAGTAAAAGAAAAATTGAAAACTTGGTTAATCTATGCACAAACATGTTAATATAAAAGAAAAACAGAAAAATTATTACAAATCCTGGTACCAATCTCCTAGTCATCCTTGCCATTCTTACCACAAATTCTCAAACTGGTCTTATAAAAGAGTAGTGTCCTGACTCATCTGCTTATTCTGTATATACCATTTCAGCTAGCAGTGATTCTTCACCGGGGAAGGAACCCAAGTCAGTCTTCACTCCTAAAAGCCCGGCTGTCTGGAGGTAAATTTTTACATATGTCAGGCTGCAGGTGAGTATTAAAAGAGGCTTTCAAAGGACTTTTCACATTCCACAGATACTCTTATCTGGCCCAGTTGTGGAAGTGCTAGTTTCTTGATACTCAGAATTAATCACCCCAGTACACTAACCACTTTTTCTTTTGAGATATAGTGTCGCTCTATGGTCAGGCTGGTCCTATGTAGCCCAGACTGGCTGTGAGTTCATGGCAATCCTCCTACCTCAGCTTCCTGAACGTTGGCATTACAAGTGTGTGCCACCATACCAGGCTTATGTGGTGCTGGGGAATCCAACCCAGGCCCTTGTGCTTACTAGGCAAGCACTTTAGCTGCTGAGCTACACTCCCAGCCCACTAATCACTTTTTTAACTTATTATTTTCTAATATTAGAAACAGTTATTTGCTGACTAACTGGCATTAAAAAAGGAAATCTCGTCGAGTTCAGTGGGAAGAGTAGTATCATACATTGGTTGGCAGTTTAGAGCTTATTCCATCCTGGAAGGCATCGCCCCAGGCCAACGAAGTGTTGCACTGAAGTGTTACTGCCCTAACCGAATTTTCAAAACAGACCAGCTACTGGCCAGAGTGAGAGAGGTGGTGATTAGGGGTCAGATCAGATCCATGAATATGAGCCCATTTTCTATAAAAGGAGTGACTTTGACAAAAGCAATGCTGCATGACATGCCATGACAGTAAATACACAATTCTATAAGGAAACAAATGGTAGGATTTTTAAAAGAAATATAAGCAAAGAAGGCAAATCTACAACCAGAGTAAGAGTCTCTTTCAATAAGAGCTACATTAGGCCTCTCTCAAGATAAAGGTGGTTCAGTACAATCAACTTGCCATAAGAGAATTGGACAGGACCCCTAGCAAGTGATGCAAATAAGGAGTTCAGACTTAGTGTCTCCCATCATCACATGAGCCACTCAGCAGAGACTACACACAGATCAGCCTTGGTGAAAAGAAGCCGGTGCTACTCAACTGATGCACAACCTTCATCCTTGTCCTCATGACCACGACCATTCACTTCTGAGTTCATTGGAAAGAACAGGGGTATCTGGAGCTGTTCAGGCAACAAGGCTAACAGACACAAAATGCATCATTTTATTCATTAATATCTAAAATTATTTTCTGTGAAAGGGTTTTTCTTTTTCTTTTTTTTTTTTTTTTTGTTTCGGTGATCATGTACATGGAATGCAAATATATCCATACCTCTGTCCTTTCCTAGAAGACCTTCTACACAGATCTACCCATACACCTTTTCCCAGATCTGGTAACACTTTGTGGGGCTGGGACAATGTCTTCCGGGATGAAATAAGCTCTAAACCACCAACCAATATATGGTATTACTTTTTCCACTGCACTTGGCAAGATTTTTTTTAATGATAGGAAATAAATGTTTCTAATGTTAGAAAATAATAGGTTAGAAAAGTGGTTAGTGGGCTGCGGGTGTAGCTCAGCAGCTAAAGTGCTTGCCTAGCAAGCACAAGGGCCTGGGTTCGATTCCCCAGCTCTCCCATCCACCAACTTTTCAATTACACTCTTCTCAAGTTTCTGCCCACCATGTAAACCATTATCCACCTACCAAGAAATAATGCAGGTGGACCTACCACGTTGCTATTTCTCTTTCCAAGAAAAAAAAATTGAGGGAAGTGCTCAAAGTTCTTTTTATTAGAGGAAGTGCTCTTTACGAGGACTCCTTAAGGACGCACCTATCTAGGGACCTAGTGCTATCTACTTACTTTCAGAATTCATCAGCATCTTGTATAGACCATTTGTAAAGTAGGCATTAATTTTGTTTTCTTCTTTAGTTATTGAACAGTGGGGAAAGTCCCCAAGGTGCAGATGGAGAAGGAAGAGGCAGCATGAGAAAAGGTGTGACCGTGGGTGTCTGAACTACTTGCCTGTACATTGAGACGTCAAGATCTGCTCATGTCTGGTCTTACATACAACCTATACATGTGGTGGAATGCCATTAAGCCCATCAGCATTGTTTCATTGATCAGACCACAAACACAAACAGGTTATGAAAATTATATTGGTGGTCCACAATCAAATGCATGGTATTTGATTATTTCTTAAAAGGAAAATAGTTACCTGCAATAGGTGACATAACTTTTTTAAAAATTCTAAATGTTTGTAATGTGATCCACCTGTAGCCATCTTACAAAGGCCCCATAGAGCATTTCTATCATTTTAAATGGATCTGTGGGGTCACAAATGTTAGTGGTGGATCAGTTTGCATGGCAGGCTCAACCAGAAGCAGTCCTCAACCCTTCTGGCACCAAGGACCAGTTTCATGAATGACAATTTTTATTGAAAAAGACAATTTCAGGATGATTCAACTGCACTATACTTTGTATATATCTTATATTCATCAATATTACTTTTTAATATAAAGTAAAATATGCAACTCATCATAATTCAGAATCAGGGGAGCCATGAGCTTATTTTCCTATAACTAAACAATCCCATCTGGGGGTGGTAGAAGACAGTAACACCTAAAGAAGCCTGACTGAGGGCTCATTGCTACAGCCCCACCTACAGCATCACCCCCACCAGAAGTCCCCCAAAGGACACTTCATCCCACACAGATCAAGTTTAGCTGCATGTCACCACCTACCAGAGGCCATGCCACATGCAACTACTCCTCACCTATGCCCCCGTAAATAACCTTTATCCGTGTTTCTGTAGGTAACTCCTCCCAATATACCTAGAAGTCTCCCCCAACAAACCCACTGGTTCACCAAATTATACATCAGTGCAACTGCTACTTCAGCCTGACTGCTATACCCCATGTGGAGTCAGTACACAGGGGTGTCTGCATCTCCCCAGGAAAATTCATTCCTGTACACGCAGCTGGTGCCCAATTTATCCATTATCTTATTTAGCTGCTGTCACTGCTGAAAATCCTGCTTCACAAAGATAAGATACTGGAAGCAGAGGCAAGATTTTCAGTGCATTTTTAGCAATCTCGAGATATCCTGCCTCAATTCAGAAGGAGGCACGTGATAGACAAGCAAGGAAAACTTCATCTGTATGTACAGCCACTCCCCGCTGCTCACATTACCACCTGAGCTCTGCCTCCAGTCAGATCAGCATCTGCATTAGGTTCTGATAAGGACCGTGCAGCCTAGATCCCTCAGAAGCACGATTCCCAGTCAGACTCCAGGTCCTATGAGAATCTAATGCCACTCACCTGCAGGGGGCAGAGCTCTGAGAGCATGGAGAGCACTGGGATGTGGCCGTGAATAAATGAAGCTCCACTTGCTCAACTACCACCAGCATCTGGAGTGCGACCCCCTTCCTAACAGGTCACAGACCAGTAACAGTCTGAACAGTCTCTAACCAGCACTGGCCCAGGATTTGGAGGTTGGAGTACCCTGAGCTATAGTTTCTTTTGCTCTAGAATGCTTCAAATGTCATTTGACCGACATGTCTGAGCAGAATACCAGTATGGAGCGTATGTTGCCCCTCAAACTCTAGTAGTCTCATTAGGCCACTCTTGTTGTAGGAGGATTCACACGAAGCAATTTTATCCCTCCATTTAGAGGAGATAAATCAGTATATTATGAGATGCCTAAAAATATCACAGGACAGAAGACTGTTATATATGGAGGAAGTTGTTTCCTACTGTCTGTTTTGCATATATTTTGCCAAAATGTCTACAGTAGTTGTTACTTTCTATTCATTGGTCCATTTAGCATAATATCATCAAATTAGTGGAGATGCATGATCTTATAATGAAATAAAGAAGTAATCAAGGCTCCTCTGATAAGATTAAATGGAAAATTGGAGAGAAATTTGAACCCTAAGAAAGACACTGAAGTAATAATGATTTCGCCTACTGAAAGCAAACAACTTCCAATGTTTATTAACAATTATAGAGAAGCAGCATTCATACTAATCACTGTATCAGTCAGGGTTGAACCACCAAGTGTACTAAGAAAATGGCTCATAAGATAGTATGGGCTGGCTGGGCAGACCAAGCAGGCTGTCAGAAAAGGCAAACTGGAATACTTGGGCAGGAGGGTCAATGCTGCTGCCGGCAGGGGGGTTTTCTTCTTCATCAGAGAAACTTCAGGTCTGGTCCTAAAGTAGCTCGACCAATTAAATCGAGTGTACCCAGATTATCTATGGTAATCTCCCTTACTTAAAGTCAGGTGGTTATCAATTTTAATAAATCTAAATAATACATTCACAGTAACACCTAGATTAATATTTGATTAGTAAGACCTATTCGTTTTGCATACCAGGTGCAAGGGTGTTAATTTTTTTTTCATGTCTGAAAAAGTAGTCAGATTGAACCAATCACTTAGGTTGATAAAAATTCCACCATCAGTCTTCAACATCAATCAATCCCAAGAGAAGACAAACAGGCTAATTGAATCAGGATGCTGTAGGAATCACCACACTCCCACATCCCTTCAAGTCCTCCATGGTGGCACAAATCTCTACAATTCCTCCAGGACTGCAATCTAGCTCTCAGTTTATGATTTTTTTGAAGTGAATCCATTCTAGTGAGTTCAGCATAACCTTTTCTGCCATAAAATCATTTTCTTCATAGGTCTGGACAACAGTATGAGGATTCTTCCAGTGGCTAAAATATCACTATCAACTGTAAGTCCACAGAAAATAGACGCTAAGTAAGTCTGAGTCACACTGAGATTCACACAAGATAAAATTCCATTAATTATCTAATCTCCTTATGGCCTTAACCTAATAGTCAGGTAAACAAGGAAGAAGGCTTGAGTCTCCAGTTAGTGTCAATTAGTGTCAGGTCAGAGCCAAAGAGTTTGCTTGTTTCTCGGTCCCAGACGCACAGTAACTCAAGTAAGTAACTACAAGTTCCTTTAAGAAAAGAAGGGAGATTTAGCTGGATGTGTGGTGGCACATACCTGTAATCTCAGCATTCAGGAGGCAGGAGCCATAAATTCAAAGCCAGCCAGAGCTGCTTAGGGAGGTTAAGACCAGCCTGGACTACAGAGAGCCCCTGTCTCAGGAAAAAAAAGGTCGTGGGGGGATATTTATATTATAAATTGTGGCAAATAAAAAATGTAAAGAAAAATAATTTGTGGCACTACCTCCCTTTTACCTATGGGTCTCTATATCTGTACACTGGGTTAATCCGGTTGTGTATTGGTCCATTTGCTGATGTTACAACCAAACCCTTAAATTTTGGTAATTATTAAAAGAAAAAGATTTACTTAGTTCACTGCCTTAGATGCCCAAGGGCATTTGATGCCACTGACATCAGCTCAGCTCTGGTGAAAATCTTAAGTCTGAAGGCAAATGGTAGAGAAGAAGGAAGAGAGGAAGGAGAGCGGGAGAGAGAAAAACAGAGACAGAGAAAGAGATCACATCCCCAGACAGTAAACCAAAGAAGAAAGAGTCTAGAGAGGGGCTAGGCTTTTAACCTTCCTACACTCTATTACTGAAAGGCCCATCATCTCTCAACACTACTTCATCGAGAAACAAGATTCCAGTGGATGAAGCCTGGAGGAAGAAACTAAGTCATACTAGTGACTGAAGTCAGGATACTATGTAGAAGACCTAGAATTCTTCTAGTAAAATCAGGTAAGGTTTTAGAAGATTGCCCATCTATTTTAGCCTTAAGGACACCATGACCTATTAGTCAACATTAAAACTGAAACAACTCAAGTCACTCTGATCCCTATTTTAGTTCTTCTGTTGAGTACAATCACCACTCCCTGAAACGTCTTGACCCAATCATCTTCCTCGGTGAACACCTGAGGTGGCCGCCCCTGGGATTTCCGGCAGGCGCCATCTTAGATATCACCCCACAGACAGAGGTTTATTTCTGCCTGTGCATGGGATAAGCTAACTGTGTCCTTAATACCTCCGGGCATTTTCACCTATTGTTTCCTATGTTTACATTGCTGTGAGAATGCTTGCTAACCTTTAACACAGCTCTCTTGTCCTAGGTCCTACTGGACTCCCTTTCGCGAGAAATGACTGCCCTCTCCTTTAGGCCATACATTTTCAATGGAAGTGATGTCACAGGGGTTTATAGACAATAGAAAAACATTTTTTCCAATCCAGTAGAGAAATTCCAAGATCAAGGTGCCAGTAGATCCAATATCTGAAGAGGTCTTTATCTTCTTGGTTTGCCAATTGCTATTTTCCCATTGCCCCTTCAAATGTCAGAGGGCACAGAGAAAGAGAGCACAGGCTTCTGTGTCTCTTCAGACAACAGTGCTACTTGTATCAGGAGGTACTGCTCTTATGATCTAATCACCTCCAAAGACCCCACTGTCTAGTATTATCATAATGGGGGGAGGGTGTTCAAATCTCTGCATACAAATTCTGGGAGGCCACAACATTCAGTTCATAACAGCCCTCAGGGGCAAGTATTTTTTGGAGGCAAAGAAATGTTTAGACTTTTTTATATGAAACACAGGTATGGATACAGTACAAATACACAGTATACATTAAAATTAATGAAAGAAGCTATTAGAAAGTCTAAAAAGTCTTCTTTGGGGACTGATAATGAAAAATGCTCAGAAACACTGAGCTGCTATCTGTACTGTATATAACTGAGTTTCAGTCCTTCTAATGATTTATTAACAGTTCTTCATTCACAGGTCTACATCTCCCACTAGACCATCAGACCTTGAGGGCAGATCCAAGTGCTCTAATTTATAGCTGGCCAGCAACAGAGTAGATGCTTAAGAACACGTGTTCAATAAATTAATGAAATTACATACACACACAAAAATCCAATTTGCAAAATTAGGATGAAATCTGGTCTCTCTGGGAAAACAAACTCTGCCTGACACTTGTCTCTAGCTTAGAGAGTAATAATTCCAGGCTCTGGATGCCTCTAGTTCTCAGCCCTCAAATCCTTGTTCCTCTTTGTCACAAAATGTTTTGGGTGAAGAACAGTTGTGGGAGGAACATCCTCATACAATTACCATTCCTGAGTAAATTATGCACACGGGAAGTTCCCAAAGAAAGCATACAGACTAATTACTCTCTTTCCTTCTCCTCTCCATCCTTTTCAATTGGGTCATTTTGGGACAGGCCTGCTCATATTCAAGCTATCACTAACGACAAAGAACCATCCCAAATTACTTTCTAGATGAGTAATAGCTGAGTTTGAAAGATTATCCCCTAACTGATAGAATGTGTCCAAGAGGAAAAAAAGCAAAAACATTGCTATCAAATTGGATTTTCTGTGTCCCAAAGGCAGTGTTATTTTTGACAGGGTTCAATACAGAATACTTCTACAAATGAAAATGTATGATTTCTAGCACTGCCGTTATCCAGAGTCTGTGCTAAGGTAACATAAAAAAGCCACTGGGTGCTCATTAGAGGCTGCCCTTGAAAATAAGAAATCATTCTCCACCAGCCCACAGTAAATAGAAAGACCAGCAATGTCGTCAAGGGTTTCAGAACAAGAAGTTATCTAGCCAACTGCTACTTGCTGCCAAGAGCAACCGTCTCTCAAATGGGAATGTGCATTTGGCCTCAAATAAAGAGATTCTGTGTACTTGATGCTGCAAATGATGTTTCAGAACAAATGCAGCTCCGGTTGCTGCTGCTTTTTTTTTTTCCAGGGAAAATCCAAACTAAGGATGTATAGGTGTAGAGCAATTAACCTTTTAATGCAACGTGGAAATTGCTAATAAACTGACCTCGGAAAGCTGATTCCATCCCCTTGCCAAGATGAGAGGCAGCCCCTGGAGCAGCACTAGGTCCCTCATCCTAGGAGGGAAGAGCATCTCAGGAGCACTGGGGGTCACACCACAGGGCAGTCAGTGCTCACACCCTGGCTCAACCTCGGGCCCTGCCCTGTCTACATAGGAACTTGGAGTATGTGTGCCACATTCACAGCTTGAAATAGGTCACAGGTGAAAAGAGATTAATCAGTCAGGGCTGTGGTGAGTGTGATGAGGTCCTGGCTCCACAGGGAGCATAGCTTCTCTGGTTTGAAAGGGAAGTGACAATACTGAGCAAGTCCTAAATGAGGCATGGGAAATAGAAAAGATTCACCCTTTGTTCTATAACAGGTGAGATCTTTGTATTAGAAATATAATGGAGCTTGGTCTCAAGGTATTTATAATCTAGATGAAGAGCTGGAAAATAATTACACTTACTGTCATTTTGATCAAGGAAACAACTGCAGAAAGCAAGGAGATCTGAATGAGAGTATGACTATGAGCTTTGTTTACGGGTTGTTCCACCCTGAGTCTCCTCTCCTTTGCCAAGAGGTCTACAAGAATAGGTACCTGGAGGAGAAAACAAATGTATGGGACTCGGGATGTTGTTTGGTCCCTGATAGAGTGCAGACACTACTGCAACTTGAGAAGAGGAAGCTAATAGTTAAGAATCTTGAGATCTTAGCTCTGTGACTAGCCAGCTGCTACTTAGGTACCAAAAGAGATCCAATTGTAATACATAACTACCTGTAACATGAACATGGCCTATATTAGGCACTGTGAAGGACATTTTGCACATGTATTAATCTTTAAAACCTTTTGCGTAATGAATTCTACCTTTTGTATCACTATGGTTTTGATCAGGAATGCCGCCCCCCCCCCACCCCAGAGCCTCATGTATTTGGGGGCAGTGGGATACCTACAGAACTGTGTGCTGTGGGAGGGGGGTGGTGTTTCTTTGGAAGGGGCTGACACTTGGGGTTTATCTTGAGGGACTGTGCCAACTTGTTGTTGAGATTGGGGTGGGGCCCAGGGCACAGCTTGCATGCCTGTGTTATTGACCTGTGGTCTAGGAAGTAAGGTAGGGGCCCCCACCTTGGGGGCCCAACTGACTGCTTCAACAAAGTAAAAGAAGGAAGAAACATTGTTACGGCTTCTTCCTAGGAAAACTCGGGCCTTTGCCTATGTCTCCAGACATGGACTTGCTCTGCTCTTCACTTGGCTCCTGACTCACTTGGCTTTCTTTCTACAATGCCATGAGTAGCTCTCAGGCTCTGCCATTTTAATATAATTAAATGTAATTATCTTACACTATTGCCAGGTGCCCCTGAATAGACTGTGTGAGACCTTCTGAAAGTGAACTCAAGTATTTTCCTCCCTTAAGCTTTGGAGATTAGATATTTTGTCCCAGCAACAAAAAAGTAACTAAGACACTCATGATAGACATCAACAACTCCATATTTTATATAGCTTCAAGGTTCAAAAATTCATCCCATATTATAAAGCTATTAAGTATCAGGACAAATCTTCAACATTATGAAATAGTAAGTGTACATAGAAATAGAAAGTTACATTATAGAGTAATTAAAGTTTTTTATTAGATCCTTATTTCCAGCCTCTCTCAGCTTTCAACTTATACCTAAAATATTCAAAAATTAAGTAATATAGTTTATTTATATTTTTCTTCCTCACTCCCTAGTCGCTCCTCCCTCCCCAACATTTGGTAGGAATCAAGACCTTGTGTCCGTCTATCATCTTAACACCTTTCACAGGTGGGCAGTTATTTTAAAAAAATATGTTCTCTGACTTGTTTTCTGACTGGGCTCTATCCAATGATAATGGGGATCTCAAAAAGCCACTTTTCATTAGGCCAGCCTTGTTTCATCCCATTTAGAGCATGTAATTACTCCCATGGGGCCCAAAGCTCACTATAAGAATAAAAGCTAGATAAAATTTCTCAGTTCCTTTTGATTTTTCACTCTTTTATAGCAACGTTTTACTGCCTAGCATTTTTACTTAAATGTGGAGTGACCCGTATCATTTCTCATGTGTTGATAAATTTAAGGCTTGAATCTGAGCTTAAGAATGCAATTTAGGATGTGCTTCTTGCTACAACAGTAGCTGATATTATTCTAACAAGTTTGGAACCTATAATACATAGGATTATAGATATTATCAATTATTTGAAGTCTGAATTGATATTATTGACATTTTAACCAGAAAACCACCTTTTCATGCATAGTCCAGAGATTATACAGAGGCAGTTATTGCCAAAAGGTTGAACACAGCATAAAATGAAAATGTCGATATTCAGTTGGTTTCCAGAAGTTGTTTCATAGGTCTGCACTTGATACATAAAATGTATTCCCTTGCTACAATGTAATAATAGATGTGTGGATGATGATAACAAGGAAGAAACAAATCAGATAAATTATTACTGTGTACCAGAAAGATAAAAGAGCTCTATTCAAAAATAAAGACTTCTCTGTGCTCAGGAGAAAATAGTGTACCAACACACCAGATGACTACTACATTGTGTGACAGATTTGTCACACAAGAGATTCATTCTGAAATTAGCAAAGTGCATTTTTCTTTAAAAACATGCAAATCAACTCAGAGTAATAATGGAATGATCTAGTAATCATGGGTACATATGGCCATTGGAGAGATTCTGTCAACTCGAGGCAATCAGGAACCACACCTGGATTAGGGTTTAGGAAACACGCCTAGATTAGGCAATTAGAAACCAGCCTGGATTAAGCAGTTAGGAACTAGCCTGGATTAGAGTATGAGTGATTTGTGGGAAGCAAATAAGGGAAGAACACACTCGATGTGGGAGGCCCAACTGGGAACTCAAAGTGTATAAAAGGAAGACGAAAGATTGTTACAGTTTTTTCCCCCCTCTGGAAAATTCTCACCTTTGCAATTGTCTATGGACACCAACTTGCTACACGCAGCAGATCTTCATCACAGATTCCCCCCAGGCTTGACTTCCACCTTTCTACTCATCGCTGACCTTCACCTTCATGTGGCTCTTAAGTCTCCAGACTTTGCTTTGTTCTTTGATCCATGGCAGACTCTCACTGGCTGTCCTGCAGTCACAGATGGGTGTTCTACCTTGTGGCTGAGCAGCCATCAGACCCTCCAGCTCTGCACATGCAGGCCACCGTCTTGAACTGTCTCTTTTCTCATACTTGTAATCCTTCCAAATAGATCCTTTTTGCTATAATTTCTGTGAATTCTGCCTTTAGCTAGAAGGCAAACTAATACAGTACATTTTCAAGAACCTCTCAGAAAGAAAAGTTAATATAAACATAAATAGATTCAAGAAAAGAACAAAAGCAGCCTTTTCTAAAGAAAGAAAGTGGTTTTTTTTTTTTTTTGAGAAAGTAAAGCTCTTGAGGAGACGTTGAGGGAGGTTCTCAAGTGAGGATTCCCAGGGAATGAAGGATTTGAGTCCTGTATAAAGCTTTCGCTCTGGTAGCTTCAGGCAGTCTCATGTAGTGGGGGGTTACAGAACAATGTAAGCCCACTAATTACCTTAGGGCATCTAGGAGACTCTGGGAGGGGGGCATAAGCTACCTGGCTTAGCTTCTTTGTAGTTCCCAGAAGGGCCAGGGCCTTGACTGGGACCCTGACTCCACCTTGATTCCACTTGTGTTCCTGGGCTCTGGAATGCCCTGTCTTAGTCCTGTCTATCTGTCCTAACCTGTTCCCCTAGCTAACATTTTCCCCCTCTAAGGAGATCACTCTGTTTGCAGAGGAGAAGGGACACAGATCTATCTGGCTAAAAGCAGCCTTTTAAATCAGGTGTCTTAGTTGCTTGTAGTTGCTGGGACCCACCACCTAACACCTACAACTTCAGGGAGGAAAGGCTTGCTTTATCTCAGAGACAGAGGTCTGAGCCAGTTCACGACTAGCTGATAGTGGCAGTATGTCATGGCTGAGGGCCTCGCCAGAAAGAAAGCTGCTCATGGCCTGGAAGGACAGGAAGCAGAGAACAAAAGGATGGATCTACTGAGGGAGCTATAGCCTTGTAGGCCCCAGTGACCCACCCTTTCCAGGTCATGTCTCAGAGATCCGCTCCTCTGACGAGGCTCACCTCTTAGTGGCACAATTGAATCACCTTCCAAACATGTGAGGCTTTAGGCAACACTCTAGATACAAATCATAACACTGGATACTCAAAAGCTTTCTGGCTTCTCTGCCTACCATGACCTCGGTTACTGATGTGCTCAAACAGAAATAGGCAGACAATCAAAAAGTCTATATACTTGGACAATTAAATCATAATCAGGTACCAAATGGCCCTACACACAGAATCTGACTCCAGCCAGCATTCAAGGCAATGACATAAATCCTGCTTAGCCTTCATCTCTCATCTGCAGTTTGAAGGAACCTCAGACGTGGCATAGTCTGTTAACTTTATGTAAATATTTCTTTCCAGTCCATGGGTGCAGAGTTAGCCACAAGTGACTGCACCATGTACAAAGATGCACATATTAAACACACACACACACACACACACACACACACACACATACACACACACACATATGTGTGTGTGTGTAAAATATATTTATACTTTTATAACTGATACCTATAAATATCTGAATATATATTTTCACCTAAAAGTATATTTTCATATTCAATTACCATATTCATAATTATTTATAACAGATTGAGTTTAAAAAGCTAATATGCTATGATTGTTTATTTTCTTGTCTATTTTAACATGTAGAACAGTCCCTGGCACAAAGTAAGTGATCAAAAAATATTGTATCAAGAGGAATTAACTTAGAGGAACCACTGGACCTGCAAATAGAACACTTAAATTTAAATTTGGACTAATTCATTTCAAATCTTTCTTAGCTACAAAACGGAAATGCTATTTCCTACTTGGTTGTGTTTTCCTTTTGGATATCTTCCTGACAGTAATACTAACCATGAATTCCATGTGATGGTTAATCTTGATTGGATTGAAAAAAATTCCAGAAAGAATTAGTAAACCACAGTTCCAGGTGC
>PVKB01008710.1:0-13755 GCA_004027205.1 Ctenodactylus gundi | reverse complement strand
ATAGTGTTGAGTTTAGGGTTATGATTAGTCTAAGGATAAGGTTAGTGGTAGGGTTAGGGTTAGGTTTAGGCCTAAGAACAAGGATAGCGTTAGGGTTGGGATTTCTGTTAGGACTAAGAATAAGGATAGTGTTAGGGTTCAGGTTAGTCCTAAGGATAACTTTAGTGTTAGTGTTAGTGTTAGGGGTAGTCTAAGGATAGTGATAGGGTTAGGGTTGTGCTTAGCCTAAGCATGAGGATAGTGTCATGTCTGAGGTTTGGTTAAGGTCCAAGCATAAGGATAGTTTTAGTATTAGTGTACGGCCAAAAGATAGGATTAGGGTGAGTCCTAAAGATAAGATTAACTTTAGGGTTAAGTTTAGGGTTAGGCCTAAGATAAGAATAGTGTTAGGGTTAGGGTTAGAGTTGGTCTAAGGGTAAGGATGGTGATAGGTTTAGAGTTAGGATTAGCCTAAGGTTAAGGAAGGGTTAGGGTTGGTCCTAAGTACAAGTATAATGGTAAGGTTAGTGTTTGTGTTAGGCCTAAGGGTAAGGATAGTGTTCGGATTAACTTCAGTGTTATTCTATGGATAAAGTTTGTGTTATGGTTAGATTTAGTGTTAGGCTTAAGCCTATGGATTAGGATAGAGTTAGGGTTGGGGTTAGTGTTAGTCTAAGGATAAGGATGCTATAAGTGTTACAGTTACGTTTATGCTTACTGATAAAGATAGTTTTAGTGATAGGTTTAGAGTTAGTCTGAGGATATGAATAATGTTAGGGTTGTGATTTTGGTTAGTCTAAGGATAAGGATAGTGTTCAGGTTATGGTTAGGGTTGGTGTTAGCCCTAAATATAAGTATACTGTTGGGGTTAGGTATTTGTTGAGGCCTAACGATAAGGACTATGTTAGGTTTAGTGTTAGAGATGGGCCTAAGCATCAACACAGTGCTCAGGTTGGGGTTTGGGTTAGGCCTAAGAATCACGATAGTGTTAAAGTTATGGTTAGGATTAGGGTTAAGCCTAAGGATAAAGAAAGTTTTAGCGTTATGTTTGGGTTAAGCTGAAGGATAAGGTTAGTGTTAATGTACGGGGAGAATTTGGGCAAAGGATAAGTTTATTATTAGAGTTGGTGTTAGGGTAAGTCTAAGAATAAGGATAGTGTCCGGGTTAGGGTTAGTCTAAGGGAAAAGTAGAGTGTTCAGTTTAAGGTTGGGATTAGGCCTTAGCAAGAGGACAATTTTAGGGTTGGTTATGCTTATTCCTAAGGATAAGAATATGGATGAGAACTCTAACTTGATTCTTCACTCGAGCAAACAAAAGTTTAAATAGACGCTCTGTGTTTCAGGGCTGTGTTTCTTTGAAAAACAGGCGAAAGATACAAAGGAATTTCCCTGTTCCCCCTGTGGCCAGTATTCAGAATGTGTTCTCTTCTACTCGCTGGGATGAAAGCAACCCTGAAGATGGAAGGAATAGTTGGGGAATATTTTCTTAGTACCTGCAACAATCCCTTTCAATGCATGGAATGCTATGGGATTTCTCCTTGCACTACATAAATTCAGTGATTTTATAAATCCTGTTTCCCAAGTCACAGACCTTCCAGTTCTTAGCTACTTGGTCTGTTATCAAAACTGGTGAGCAAATTAGAGCAGAAAGCTCTATCTTAATTCCTGAAATCAAGAAGCAACCTTTTCTCCCAATGCACTCTGTTTTAATTCTGCATTTATTTCAAATACTTGTAGAAGATACAAAGAAATTTCTCCGTTTTACTTGCCCCAGTTCAGACTCTATTCTGTTTCACTCCTGACAATGAGAACACCACTTTAGAAAACGACTGCCGAGTGTTGATCTTAGTACCTCATACAAACCCTTTTAGACACACTGAGTTCTGGGAATTCCCCTTTTACTAGGATTGGTTGTTTAACAACTCCTGTTTTCTGAACAACAGAAGCTGCAATCCCTCCCGGTTTCTCTCTGAGCAAGCATTATTGAAAGGAAAGCACCATGGGGATTCCTGAACCACCTGCTTTCAACCCACGTTTTCTTCAAAAATATGTTGAAAATACGAAGTCATTTCCCTGGCTCTACTTGTTGCCTCTGTTCAGAAAGTATTCTGTTCCACTCCCTGAAATGAGAACACTATAGAAGACCAGAAAAATGTTTGAAGTTTTGTTCTCAGAACCTCATAGAGACACCTTTCAGTGCATTACGTTCTATGGAATTACTCCACGTACTGAAGTCAGGTACACTTCTGTTCTCCAACAACGGAGACTCCAGTTCTGACTGAGTGATCAACTTCGAAGTGAATGCTCCATCTTTATTCCCGACTTGGAGAAACAAACATGTATCCAGAAGCACTCTTTCAGTTCTGCGTTTCATTCAAACACGTAGGGGATAGGAAGCAAGTTCCCTGTTATACTCCCTGCGTCTATTTAGACTCTGTTCTCTCTTACTTTCTGAGATGAGACCTATCCCTAAGGCTTAACCTAATCCTAACCCTAACTCTGAGCCACAAAACAGACCTTTTACTTCCTACCAGCTTTTTGTGTCTAAAACTGAGCAACGGTGTAATGAAAGCTTCATATTGATTCCTGATTTGGGGGATCCAAACATTTATCTGGATGCACTGTTTGATGCCTGTGTTTTATTCAAAAGCATGTAGAAGATTCCAAGCAATGACCCTGTTATGCCTGTTGCCCCTCTTCAGAGTATGTTGTGTTCTTTCTACTCCCTGATTTGAGATGTAATCTGTAGAAGTCAAGTAATGTTGGCAAGTACCTGATAGAATCCCATGGAAAATATTTGATTTCTCTGGCATTTCTCCATTTACTTAAGGCAATTGATTTAAAACTCCTCTATCCAGACAACAGAGGCTCCAGTTCGAACCAACTTGTCTGTTTCCAATACTGACTGAGCTACATTGAAACGAAAGCAGTAAATTGATTCCTGACTTGGGGAAACAAAGGTTTCCCTAAACCCTCTCTGTGTGAGGCCTGAGTTTCTTTGAAAAGCATGTCAAAGATAGAAAGCAATTTCCCTATTATACTTGCCTCTGTTAAGAATGTGGTTTGTGCGACTGTCATGAGAACAACAAGATGGAAGACAAGAAAAGCTTTCGAGTGTTGGCTTCAGTACTTCACTTAAGCACCTTTAGATGCAGTGAATTCTATAGAATTTCTCAGAGTATGGAAGCCAGGTGATTTAAACTTGTTTTTTCCAAACCACAGAGACTTGAGTTTAGGGTTAATGTTAAGATTGGGTGGGTGTAAGGTTTACGGTTAGGAATAGGGTTAGGGTAGGCGAAGGGTTGGAGTTGGGTTTGGTGTTGGGGTTGCAGTTGAGTTTGGGGTTAGAGTTAGGGCTGTTGTTAGGGTTAGGTTTAGCGTTAGAGTTAGGATTAGGTTTGCTGTTAGGTTTGGGGTTGGGGTTGGTGTTATGGTTAGGGTTGGTTTTGGGATTGGGGCTGGGGTTGGGTTTAGGTTTAGGTTTCGGATTAGTGTTATGTTCGCATTTGGTTTGTTTAGGGTAAAGGTTACTCTTAAATTTAGTGTTAGTGTTGGGGTTTGGGTTTGTGTTAGGTTGAAATAGGATTAGGATTAGGGTTCGGTTTAAGGTTAGGGTTAGGGTTATGTTTGGGTTTGGTGTTTTGGTTGGGGTTAACGTTGGTGTTGGGATTGTGGTTAGGGTTAGGCTTAGATTAAGGTTTGAGTTAGGGTTAGGGTTGGGGTTGGGGTTAGGGTTAGGGTTGGGGTTGGTATTGGGGTTGACATTAGGTTTGGGGTTAGGGTTACAGTTCGGGTTAGAATTAGGGTTGGGTTATGGTTAGAGATAGGGTTAGAGTTAGGTTTGTGGTGTGGGTTTGGATTAGGGACGGGGTTAGGGTTTAGGGTTACAGTTAGCATTAGGTTAGGGGTTCCGGTTGGGTTAGGAGTTGGGTTTAGGGTTAGTTTTGGGTTAGGGTTAGGATTAGGGTTAGTGTTAGGGTTAGGATTAGGGTTAGAGTAAGGGTTGAGTTAGGTTTATGGTTAGGATTAGTGTTGGGGTTAGGGTTAAGTTTAGGGTGAGGGTCAGGGGTAGTTTTAGGGTTAGGATTAGGGTTAGGGTTAGGTTTAAGGTTAGGGATAGGGTTCGTTTGGGTTTCGGGTTTGGTTGGGGTTAAGGGTGGGGTTAGGGTTGGGTTTGGTGTTGTGGTTGAGGTAAGGGTTGTGTTTAGGGTTTTGGTTAGGGTTAGAATTAGGGCTGGGTTAGAGTTAGGGTTTGGGCATTGGTTAGGATTAGTGTTGGGGTTAGGGTTAAGGTTAAAGTTAGCGTTAGGTTTGGGGGTCGGGTTGGGGTTGGGATGCCATTAGGGTTAGGTTTAGGGTTGGGTTAGAGTTAGGGCTAAGGTTAGTGTTAGGGGTATGTTTAGGGTTAAGTTTAAGACTAGTGTAAGGGTTGAGTTAGGGTTAGATTTAGGGTGAGGGTTGGGATAGGTTTAGGGTTAGGATTGAAGTTAGGGTTAGGGTTACGTTTAAGGTTAGGGTTAGGTTTGGATTGTGGTTTGGGTTTTGGTTGGGATTAAGGTTGGGGTTAGGGTTTGGGTTAGCGTTAGGGTTAGTGTTGGGTTTAGGTTTGGCCTTAGGGTTGTGTTTGGGTTTATGGTTCGGGTTTTGGTTAGGGTTAGAGTTAGGTTTAGGGTCATGGTTGGTGTTGGGGTTTGTGTTAGGGTTAGGTTTAGGGTTAGTGTTAGGTTTAGGTTTACGGTTAGTGTTAGGGTTAAGGTTGGGGTTATGTTTAGGGTTAGTTTTAGGTTGGATTTGGGTTTGGGGTTGGTATTGTCGTTGGGGTTACAGTTAGAGTTGGAGTTAGGGTTGGGGTTTGTGTTAGGGTTAGGCTTAGGGTTAGCATTAGGTTTAGGGTTAGGCTTATGGTTAGGATTAGGGTTGGGATTAGGGTTAGGGTTAGGTTTGGATTGGGGTTTGGTGTTGGGGTTGGTGTTGGGGTAAGGGTTATGTATAACATTTGTGTTAGGTTTAAGTTTAGGGTTAGCGTTAGGTTTCGTGCTAGGGTTAGGTTTGAGGTTAGGTTTTGGTTAGGGTTGGGGTTAGGGTTGGGTTTGGGGTTGTGTTTGAGTTTTGGGTTTGGGTTGGGTTAGGGCTTAGGTTTAGGGTTGGGGTTATGTTTAGTGTTAGGGTTAGAGTTAGGTTTGGAATTAGGTTTAGGTTTATGGTTATGGTTTGGGTTGGTGTTGGGTTTGGCTTTGTTGTTGGGGTTTGTGTTAGGGTTAATGTTAGGTTTAGTGTTAGTATTAGGGTTAGGCTTAGGGTTGGGGTTAGGTGTAGGGTTAGGGTTAGGCTTAGGGTTGTGGTTAGGTGTAGGGTTTGGGTTAGATTTATGGCTGGAGTTGGGATTGGGGTTTGGTTTGGGGTTTGGGTTAGTGTTAGGGTTAGGGTTTTGTTTGGATTTGGATTTGGTGTTGGGGTTGGGGTTAGGGTTAGGGCTAGGGTTGGGGCTGGGGTTTGTGTTAGGGTTAAGTCTAGGGTTAGCATTAGGTCTAGTGTTAGGGTTAGGGTTAGTGTTGGGTTTAGGGTTCAGGTTAGTGTTTGGATTTGGGTTGGTTTTAGGGATGTGTTTGGGTTTGGGGTTGGAGGTTGGATTAGGGTTAAAGTTCAGTTTAGGGTTATGGTTGGGGTAGGGCTTTGTGTTAGGGTTAGGTTTAGGGTTAGGGTTAGGGTTAGGCTTGGAGTTGGGGTTGGGGTTATGGTCAGGGTTAGGGTTAGGTTTGGATTTGGGTTTGGGTTTGGGGTTGGGGTTGGGGTTGTTGTTAGGGTTAGCATTAGGTTTGGGGTTGGGGTTTGTGTTGGGGTTAGGTTTAGCATTAGGCTTAGGCTTAGGGTTAGGGTTGGGGTTTGGGTTAGGGTTAGGTTTATGGGTAGGGTTAGGCGTCGCTTTAGGGTTAGGATTAGGGTTAGGTTTAAGGTTTGAGTTGGGGTTGGGGTTGGGGTTAGGGTTGGCGTTTGGTTTAGGGTTAGGGTTGGGTTTAGGGTTAGGGTTAGGGTTAGGTTTGGATCTGGGTATGGTGTTTGGGTTGGGGTTGGTATAAGGGTTAGGGTTAGAGTTCGGTTTAGGGTTAGTTTTTAATTTGGGTTTGAGGTTAGTGTTGGGGTTGTGGTTAGGGTTAGGTTTAGGATTGGGGTTGGGGTTAGGATTAGGGTTTAGATTAGGTTTAGGGTTAGGGTTAGGGTTAGGGTTAGGGTTAGGGTTGGGGTTTGTGTTAGGTTTAGGGTTAGTGTTAGGGTTAGGGTTAGGGTTAGGGTTAGGGTTTGGGTTTGAGTTAAGGTTGTGGTTAGGGTTTGGGTTAGGGTTAGGTTTGTATTTGGGTTTGGTGTTGGTGTTGGGTTTGAGGTTAAGGTTGTTATTAGGGTTAGGTTTAGGTTTGGGTTTAGGGTTAGGGTTAGGGTTAGGCTTAGGTCTAGGGTTAGGGTTAGGGTTGGGGTTGGGATTGGGTTTGGGGTTGCTTTTGGGTTTGCGTTTTTGTTTGGTTTTAGGGTTAGGGTTAGGGTTAGGTCTAGGGTTAGGGTTATGGTTAGTGTTGGGGGTGGGATTGGGTTTGGGGTTGCATTTGGGTTTGCATTTTTATTTCGGTTTAGGGTTAGAGTTAGGGTTAGTGTTATTATGTTTAGCGTTAAGATTGGGATTCGGGTTAGGGTTGGGGTTAGGGTTAGGGTTTGGGTTAGTCTTGGGGTTAGGGTTGAATTTGGGGTTGGGGTTGGGGTTTGTTTTAGGGTTAGAGTTAGGCTTAGTGTTAGGGTTAGTGTTGCATTTAGGGTTGCATTTAGGGTTAGTTTTATGGTTGGGGTTGGGATTGGGTTTTGGGTTGCATTTGAGTTTTTGGTTGGGGTTGGGTTTAGGGTTATGTTTAGGTTTAGTGTTATTGTTACGTTTAGTGTTATGTTTGGTGTTTGGGTTAGGGGTGGGTTTAGGATTAGGGTTAGATTTAAGTTTGTTGTTAGCTTTAGGGTTAGAGTTGGTGTTAGGGTTGAATTTCGGTTTGCGGTTGGCGTTTTGGTTCAGGTTGGGGTTGGGTTTTGCCTTAGTGTTAGGGTTAGCATTGTGTTTAGTGTTTGGTGTAGGTTTCTGGTTGGGTTTGTGGTTTGGGTTTGGGTTAGAGATAGGGTTAGGTTTGGGGTTAGGGTTAGGTTTGGGGTTGGGGTTGAGGTTAAAGTTGGTTTTAGAGTGGGGTTTGGGTTTAGGGATGGGTTAGGATTAGGGTTAGGTTTAGGTTTAGGTTTAGGGTTAGGGTTAGGTTTGAGGTTAGATTTTGTTTAGGGTTGGGGTTAGTGTTTTGTGTGGACTTGTGTTTGAGGTTGGGTTTAGGGTTGTGTTAGGGATCAAGTTTAGGGTTGGGGTTATGTTTAGTGTAAGAGTTAGAGTCAGGTTTGGAGTTAGGTTTACGGTTATTATGGTTTGTGTTGGGGTTGGGTTTGGGTTTGTTGTTGGGGTTTGGGTTAAGGTTAATGTTAGGGTTATGGTTAGGTTTAGTGTTGGTGTTGGGATTGGGGTTGGGGTTGGTGTTTGGGTTAGGATTAGGATTAGGGTGGAGTTTAGGGTTAGGGTTAGGTTTGGGTTTGGGTTTGGTGTTGGGTTGGTGTTGGGGTTAGGGTTAGATTTAGGGTTAGGGTTAGGTGTAGATTTGGGTTTGGTGTTGGTGTTCGGGTTCGTGTAAGGTTAGGGTTAGGGTGTGGGTTGGGTTTAGGGGTAGGGTTAGGGTTAGGTTAGTGTTGGATTTGTGGTTGGGGTTTGGGTTAGGGTTAGCTTACGGGTTTATTTGGGGTTGGGGTTGGAGTTGGGGTTGGGGTTAGGGGTAGGGGTAGGATTGGGTTTAGAGTTGGTGCTCGGGTTGTGTTTGTGTTTGGGCTTGGGGTTTGGGTTAGGGTTAGAGTTAGGTTTAGGGTTATGGTTGGGGTTGGGGTTACTGTTAGGGTTAGGTTTAGGGTTAGGTTTAGGTTTGGATTTGGGTTTCGGTTTGGGGTTGGTGTTGGGGTTATGGTTATGGTTGGGGTTGGGGTTTGTGTTAGGGTTAGGTTTAGGGTTGGTGTTAGGATTAGGTTTACGGTTAGGGTTCAGGTTGGAGTTTCGGTTATTGTTAGGGTTAAGTTTGAATTTGGGTTTGGGGTTTGGTGTTGGGGTTGGGATTTGAGTTACAATTTGGGTTAGGTTTAGGGCTGGGTTTAGGGTTAGCTTTTGGGTTCGATTTGGGGTTGGGGTTGTTGTGTGAGTTAGGGTTATAGTTAGGGTTAGGTTTTGGTTTAGGGTTAGGGTTAGGTTACGGTTGGATTTGGGATTGAGGTTGTGGTTGGGGTTAGTTTTAGGGTTAGGGTTCGGTTTAGGGTTGGGGTTAGGGATGTGATTGTGTTTGGGGTTGTGGTTTGAGTCAGGGTTATAGCTAGATTTAGGGTTATGATTGAGGTTGGGGTTTGTGTTAGGGTTAGAGTTAGGTTTGAATTTGGGTTTGGGGTTCGGGTTCGGGTTAGGTTTGGGTTTAGGGTTAGGTTTAGGGTCAGTTAGGGTTGTGTTTGGGGTTGTGGTTGGGTTTTGGGTTTAGGTTAGGGTTAGGTTAGGGTTGGATTTGTGGTTGGGGTTGGGGATTGGGGTTAGGGTTAGGGTCAGAGTTGAGGTTAGGTTTGGGGTTAGGGTTGTGTTTGGGTTGGGGGTTCGGGTTTGGGTTAGGTTTTGAGTTACGTTTAGGGTTATGGCTGGGGTTGGGGTTTGTGTTAAGGTCTGGTTTAGGGTTAGGGTTATGGTTAGGGTTGGGATTAGGGTTAGGTTTAGGAATTGGTTTGGTTTTGGGTTTGGGTTTGGTGTTGGGGTTGAGGTTAGGGTTGGGTTAGGGTTAGGGTTAGGGTGGGATTTAGGGTTGGGTTTAGGGCTGTGTTTAAGGTTGTGTTTGAAGTTGGGGTTGGTTACAGATTAGTTTTAGTGTTGGGGTTATGTTTAGTGTTAGGGTTAGAGTTATGTTTGGAGTTAGGGTTAGGGATATGGTGTTGCTTTGGGTTGGGGTTGGGTTTGGGTTTGTTGTTGGGGTTAGTGTTAAGTTTAATGTTAGGGTTAGGGTTAGGTATAGTGTTAGTTTTATAGTTAGGCTTAGGGTTGGGGTTAGCTATTAGGTTAGGGTTAGGTTTAGGGCTAGCGTTTATGTGAAGGAGTGTTAGAACTAAGCTTAAGACTAGGTCTGGGGCTCCCGTGCATATTAGAATTAGGAAGAGGGCCCAGGATATGGCTAGACCTAGGGTTCTCGTTAGTGTGAGGCTTGAGCTCATGGTCATATCTTGGGCTAGTATTTAAGCAGTCCTAAGAGTAGAAAAATAGCTGAGGAGAGCAGGACATGCTGAAATTGGGGCTATGGATGGGTTGCTCACTAGATTTCTTTTCGGGACCGGATGGAGGTCTAGGATTAGGGTTATAAATGGAATCTGGGCTAGGGTTAGGGTGAGGGCTCCAGCTATAGCGAGGCCAACTTTGATGCCTAGGTTGTCATGCAGGTCCATAGTGAATGTTAAGGCGGGTGTTCAGGTTCCTGTCAGGTTTATTGCAAGGCTTGGGGCAAGGGGCAGGTGGAGCAGCAGCCCTAGTATTGGTGCTTGGGCACTTTTGAGAGTATGTATTTCCTTCACAGCTATGGATGTGCCACTGGCTAGCAGTAACGGGAAGGAGAGTGTTAGAACTATGATTAAGACTAGATTTGGGGCTCCCGTTTGTATTAGCATTTGGATGAGGACCCCAGATGTGGCTAGGCCTGGCGTTCCTGTAAGTGTGAGGCTTAAGGTCGTGGTCGAATCTTGGGCCAGTCTTTCAGCAGTCCTAAGGGTAGAAAAACAGCTCAGGAGAGCAGGACATGCTGAAACTGGGGATAGGGATGGGTTTCTCACTAGTTTTCTTTTCACGGCCACATGGAGTGCTAGGGTTAGGAACAGAAGTAGAATCTGGGCTAGGGTTAGGGTTTGGGCTCCGGCTATAGCTAGGCAAACTTTTTAGCCTAGGTTGCGATGCAGGTCCATGGTGAATGTTAGGGCGGGGGCTCGGGCTCGGATTAGATTTATTGCAAGGTTGGGGTAAGGGGCAGGTGTAGCTGCCACCCTAGTATTGGCACTCAGCCACTTTTGAGAGTGTGGATTTGATTCAGGGCTATGATGCGCCACTGACTAGTGGTATCGCGAAGGAGAGTGATAGAACTAAGCTTAAGACAAGGTCTGAGGCTCCCATGCATATTAGTGTAGGTTGATGTCCTGGAATATTGCTAAGCCTGGAGTTCCCATTAGTGTGAGGCTTGAGGTCATGGTCAAATATTGGGCTAGTGTTTAGGCATTCCTAAGGGTAGAAAAACAACTGAGGAGAGCAGGACATGCTGAAATTGGGTCTAAGGATGGGTTTCTCACTAGTTTTCTTTACGAGGCCAGACATGGGGTTAGGGTTAGCCTTACAAATGGAATCTGGGCTAGGATTAGGGTTAAGTCTCTGGCTATATCTCGACCAACTTTGATGCCTAGGTTGCATTGCAGGTCCATGGCAAATGTTAGGACAGGCGTTTGGGTTTGGGTCAGGCTTATTGCAAGGCTTGATGCAAGGGGATTGTAGAGCCATAGCCCTAGTATTGGCACTTTGAGAGTGTGGATTTGCTTCAGGGCTATGGATGTGCCGCTGGCTAGCGGTAACGTGAAGGACAGTGTTAGAACTCAGCTTCGGACTAGGTCTGGCAGGTTCCTGTGCATATTAGAGTTAGGAAGAGGGCCCTGGATATGGCCAGGCCTGGGGTTCCCATTAGTGTGGGGCTTGAGGTAGTGGTCAAATCTTGGGCTAGTGTTTAGGCAGTCCTAAGAGTAGAAAAACAGATGAGGAGAGCAGGACATGCTGAAGTTGGTTTTAGGGATGGGTTTCTCACTGGTTTTCTTTATGGGGCCAGATGGAGAGCTAGGATTTGGGTGTGAAGTGGAATCTCGGCTAGGACAAGGATTTGGACCCGGGATATGGCTAGGCCTGGAGTTCCCGAAAGGGTGAGGCTTGAGGTCGTGGTCAAATCTTGGGCTAGTATTTAGGCAGTCCTAAGGGTAGAAAAACAGCTGAGGAGTGCAGGACATGTTGAAAATGGGGCTAGGAATGGGTTTCTCACTAGTTTTCTGTTCAGGGCCAGATGGAGGGCTAGGTTTAGGGTCAGAAAGGGAATCTCGGCTAGGGTTAGAGTTAGGGCTCTGGCTATAGCTAGGTCAACTTGGATGTCTAGGATGTGATGAAGGTCCATTGTGAATGTTAGGGTGGGGGTTCGGGTTCGGGTCAGGTTTATTGCAAGGCATGGGGCAAGGAGCAGGTGGAGCCGCAGCCCTAGGATTGGTGCTCAGGCCCCTTTGAGAGTGAGGATTTCCTATAGGGCTATGGATGTGCCGGGGTTGATGTACGGTTATGGTTAGGGCTAGGTTTAAGTTTAGTGTTAGGGTTAGCTTTAGGGTTAAGGTTAGTGTTAGGGTTGGGGTTAGCTTTAGAGTTAGGTTTGGGGTTAGGGTTAGGGTTTGGATTTGGGGTTGGGGTTGGAGTTAGGGTTAGGCTTAGGGTTAAGTTTGGGGTTGGGGTTTTAGAGTTACGGTTAGGGTTAGGGTTAGGGTTGGGCTTAGGGTTAGGGTTAGAATTAGGGCTAGGTTTAGGTTTCAATTTGGGTTTTGGCGTTGGTGTTGGGGTTGGTGTTAGGGTTAGGATATGGGTTAGGGTGGGGTTTAGGGTTAGTGTTAGGGTTACGGTGAGGTTTATTTACATTTAGGTTTAGGGTTAAGATTTGGATTCAGTTTATGGTTAGGTTTCGTGTTGGGGTTGGTGTTGGGGTGGTGGCTGGGCTTGCAGTTGGTGTTAGGTTTAGGTTTAGAATTATGTCGGGATTGTGTTTGGGGCGGAATTTTGGGTTGGGGATGAGTTTGGGGTTGATGTTCGGGTTAGTGTTATGGTGAGGATTAAGGTTAGTGGTACGGTTAAGGTTGGGTTGGGGTTAGGGTTTGGCTTAGGCTCAGGGTTGGGTTGAGTTTTAGGATTAGGGTTAGAGTTGGGGTTAGGTTTAGGTTTAGGTTTAAGTTGAGGGTTAGGTTTAGGGTTATGGTTAGGGTTCGGGTTGGGATTAGGATTACTGTTAGGGTTAGGGTTGGGGTTAGGGTTAGAGTTTGAATTTGGGGTTTGGGTTTGGGGTTGGGGTGGGGGTTGGGTTAGGGTTTAGGTTTAAAGTTGGTGTTGTGGTTTGTGTTAGGGTTAGGTTTAGGGATAGGGTTACAGTTAGGGTTAAGGTTAGGGTTGGGGTGTAGGGTTAGGATTAGGGATAGGGTTAGGTTTGGATTTGAGTTCGGGTTGGTGTTGGGGTTGGTGTTAGTGTTCTAATTAGGGTTAGCATTAGTGTTGGGTTCATGATTAGGGTTAGTTTTAGGCTTGGAGTTGGGGTTGGGATTGGGGTTTGAATTTGGGTTAGGATTGGGTTTGGGTTTAGGTTTAGGGTTAGTGTTACGTTAGGGTTGGATTTGGGGTTGGGGTTGGGGTTGGGGTTAGGGATAGGTTTGGGTTTAGGGTCAGGGATATGGTTGTGTTTCAGTTTGGGTTTTGGTTTAGGGTTAGAGTTAGGTTTAGGGTTAAGGTTGGTTTTGGGGGTTTTGTTACAGTTAGGTTTAGTTTTAGGGTTATGTTTAGGGTTACGGTTAGGGTTAGGGTTAGAGTTTGGGTTAGGGTTCACATTAGGCCTAGGGTTTGGGTTTGGTGTTGGGGTTGGTTTTAAGGTTAGCTTTAGGGTTGGGGTTGAGATTTGTGTTAGAGTAAGGTTTAGGGTTAGGGTTAGGTTTAGGGTTACTGTTAGGGTTAGGGTTGTGGTTACGGTTAGGGTTAAGGCTAGGGTTAGGGTAAGGTTTCGATTTGGGTTTGGGCTTGCTGTTGGGGTTCACGTTAGGGTTAGTGTTGGGATTAGGGTTAAGGTTAGGTTTAGGGTTGGAGTTGTGGTTGGGATTGGGGTTTGTGTTAGGATTAGGTTTAGAATTAGGGTTGGGTTTAGGGTTAGGGTTAGGTTTAGGATTATGGTTAGGGTTAGGGTGAGAGTTGGGTTTAGGGTTAGGTTTAATTTTAGTTTTAGTGTTAGGTTTATGGTTACAGTTAGTGTGAGAGTTAGGGTTGTTGTTAGGGTTTGGATTTGGGGTAGGGGTTTGGGTTGGGGTTAGTCTTAGGGTTATGGTTGAGGTTGCAGTTTGTGTTAGGGTTAGGGCGACGGTTAGGATTAGGGTTGGTGTTAGGGTTAGGGTTAACGCTAGGGTTAGTGTTAGCTTTCGATTTGGGTTTGGGGTTGGTGTTGGGGTTGGTATTAGGGTTATGGGTAGGGTTAGGGTTTGGGTCGGGTTTAGGGCTAGGGTTAGGTTTAAGGTTGGATTTGGGGTTGGAGTTGGCTTTTGGGTGAGGGTTAGGGTTATGGTTGGGTTTAGGGTTAGGTTTTAGGGTAAGGGTCACATTTGGTTTGGTTTTGGGGTTGTGATTGGGTTTGGGTTTAGTGTTAGGGTTAGGGTAAGGCTTCGGTTAGGGCTAGGGTTAGGGCTAGGGTTAGGGCTAGGGCTAGGGTTAAGGTTAGGGTTTAGGTTTAGGGCTAGGGCTATGGTTAGGGTTACCATTGTAATGTAGGATAATGGTTAAAGTTAGGGTTAGGTTTAGGTTTAGGGTTAGGTTTAGGGTTAGGTTTTGGTTTAAGGTTTAGTTTAGGTTAGGGGTAGGTTTAGGCTTAGGACTAGGGTTAGGGTTTGGGG